>ML782068.1:385219-410192 GCA_009831015.1 Picea engelmannii | reverse complement strand
CGTACTGTCTCCAAAAGAGTGATTTTGAGAAACTGACAAGTGTAACTTTCTTCATGAAAATGATCTTAAAGAAGAGCTAGATCTTCTATCACCATGTCATTATCATGTCATCATCTTGATAACCAAAAATGAGGATAACAACGCTTTGTTTTCCTCATCAAGGGAATATAGTTACCATCGACCAGTTATACTTTGTGTACTCTAGTCCTAATGGATCTGTCAAACCGTCAATCCCTGTGATCGACAATTCTTAGCCGACAACTGAGAATATCAGTGTCAAAATGTATTCTTCCCTTACGGGTACTTTCAACTTCTCGAGACCGAATCACCATGTTTACTCCATGTCTAGTAGGCATGCATCGACAAGGAGGTCCATTCCTTTCCACACTTCTTATTTTAGTGATTCATGGACCCTACCCTCCCCGACTTCATCATGTGAAGGAAAGTCACATGCTAGCATGTCCATGCCACTATCGATAGCAAAGATTGTGTATCAAGTTGTTCTTGACTCTTCCACCGATCCTGATCCTATTACCTCATCGACGGACAAGGAGGATCCTATTCTTAGGCCTGTATGGGCCACTGCATTGTCTTGTTCACATGATTTCCTAGATGAGACTTTTCCTTTGGATGAAGCCATCCTCGAAGCCATGAATGGTTCTGATAGACCTTGGGATGATATGCATCATCGATTTTATTTTCTCCCAAGTCTTGAAAGAATCGAACAAGATGACTTTCAGTCTACTTTGAGTGAGATAGTTGGTCACACCGTAGTTCCACTTGACACGCATGACATTTATGCCGAAGGAAACATGGTGAGTATTGTTGGCATGTTTACAGACAGAAGGCAGAATATGCATGTTGTCATTGATGGAAAGAGGAGAGATCAATATGACGATGAAGAACAAGAGAAGGTGGCAAGATAAGAAGCGTTAAGCTCAATACTGAAGAGCAACAATGATCGTTGGATCACCCATCCTGAATTCTCGATGGTCATTCTATCTAAATTTAGATAGGAGGAGCGTGTAGAAGAGAAGAATAGATCTCATGCATCAGATCTGAGCGCGAGGACTGATCTTCATTGGATCCAAAAGAATGAGCATGATATTTAAGTTTAAGGTGAAGCAAGCTTACAAAGTCCTGAAAGCAGGGGGACCATTCGTTCTGAAGGACATGTGACAAGCGATTAGAATTTTGTTGACTTACACATTGGAGGAGTCAATGGTGCATGTTGTGGAAACTCACGATATGCGAAATCCTGAAATGATCTGGGATGTCAGATCGAGGATTTATCTGGACCATTGGATCAAGGTATGTCATGGACCATTGTATCAGAGTACATGTGGTGAGAGATCAACTTTTCGCTAATTGAAAAGTCAAAGAAAGGAGGTGCTCTATCCTTTGAAATTGCAAAACACAAAAGCGCAACTTAATATGAGTCATCGATCAAAGGGAGAGAATGGACCATTGATTTGGCTCCATTTTGGAGTTTTAGATATTGAAAGTTGGAGGATTCAAGGAGACTCATGGCAGAATCCCTGAAGCACTAATCACGAAGTGCTTTGTGGATAAGCGCCAGGTCACTGCCGATGGTCACGAGAAGGGAAGGAGCTAGTCCAGCTAAGCTTTTTTATTTTTGGATTTTCTAAGATTGTGACATGAGGTGTCGAGAAGCCTCATCACAATAATTATGAAACATGAAACCACGAATTCAATTCTTCTTAGCGTTTGGTCACAACTAGTGGGCATATGGATAAATGCGAGACCCTGCACTTGCAATAAAAATGGTGCCTATTAATTGGGAATGAAGAGCTTGATCAGATTGAGAAGAGCAATACTTGGGAGCTTGTTCCTAGACCTGAATATAAGAATGTAATAGGTTCCAAATTGGTGTTCAAGAATAAAATGAATGAAAAAGGACAAGTTGTTAGAAATAAAGCCAGATTGGTCTGTAAAGGGTATGCAGACGTTGAAGGTCAGGATTTTGATGAAACTTTTGCACCAGTGGCAAGATTGGAAGCCATCAGAATGTTTCTTGCATATTCATGTCATAAGAACTTTAAAGTTTATCAAATGGATTTTAGTCATCATTTATTAATGGAGATCTAGAGGAAGAAGTATATATGGAGCAACCTGAAGGATTCTCATTGACAGATAATCTTGATTATTTTTGGAAGCTGAAGAAGGATTTATATGGACTGAAACAAGCACCATGAGCTTGGTATTATAGACTGGACAAATTTTTACAAGACAAAGGGTTCAAGAAAGGTATTGTTGACAACAATCTCTACATTAAGTCTAAAGGTGATAATTTACTAGTTGTTTTGGTTTATGTAGATGATATTATTTTTAGTTGTACTAATGAATGCTCTGTCCAGTGGTTTGCTAACTTTATTAAAACAGAGTTTGAGATGTATATGATAGGAGAAATATCATACTTTCTTGCTTTACAATTAAATCAAAGCTCTACAGGAATATTTATCTCTCAAGAAAAATATTTGAAAGAGATGTTGAGGAAATTTCAGATGGAATATTCTTCTCCTGTTAGTACACCTATGGTGGTTGGTTGCAATCTCAGTAAATATGATATTTCACCCAATGTTGATCAAATGACATATCAATCAATGATAGGCATTCTTCTGTACATCACAGCATCCCGTCATGATATAATGCAAACTATTGGAATGATAGGTTGTTATCAGTCTTCTCCTAAACAAAGTCATTTAGTAGTTGTAACAAGGATATTCAAGTACTTGAAGGGCACAATGACTTATGGTCTATGGTATCCTAGAAATCAGAACTTTCAATTAATTGCTTATTCAAATGTTTATTGGGCAAATTGTGTGGATGAGAGAAAGAGCACTAGTGGAGGTGCATTCTTCCTGGGTGACTTGTTAGTAGGATGTCTTAGTAAGAAGAAGGGATCTATTTCCTTATCAACTAGAGAGGCAGAGTACATTGTTGTTGCTACTTGTTGCACACAAATTTTATGGATGATACAAACTCTTACATATTTGAAGGTAACTTATATTGATCCCATTCCACTTCACTGTGATAACACCAGTGCCATCAGTCTCTCCAAGAATCTTTTACTTCACTCAAAATCTAAGAATATACCAATAAAATACCATTTTCTCAGAGAACAGGTTACAAACATAATTGTTTAGGTGAATTATATTCCTTCCACAAAACATATAACTAACATCTTTACTAAACTGTTAGCAGCAAAACCTTTTGGATATCTTCATCAGAAGTTGGGGGTTATATCTTCTTTTGTTTAATATGTTCACTTTTTCAGGGGGAGTATGTGATTGTCACATATATGATCCCTTCGAGATGCACTGCAACAACTCAGGGGGATCATGTTTCTTCTTTGACATTGATGTCAAAGAGGGAGAAAAGTGTGGTAAGGGTGCAATAAGTGGTATGGTTGGTTGGATGTTCACCAGGCAAAGTAGAAGTCCAGGCAGAGAGTGTAATCAGAGAGTGAATTCTTTAGGTTCTTCAAGGTCAAGGTTTCCATCAATGCCAAAGGGGGAGATTGATGGCATGCTTACAAAAAGAAGGCATAATATGCATGTTTTCATTGATGGCAAGAGCGGAGATCATCACGATGATGAAGAACAAGAGAAAGTGGTAAGATCAGAAGTGTTAAGATCAATAGTGAAGAGCAACAGTGATCGTTGGATCACCCATCTTGAATTCTCAATGGCCATTTGATTTGAATTTAGACAGGAGGAGCATGCAGAAGAGAAGAACATATTTGAGGCATCAGATCTGAGCGTGAGGACCGATCATCGTTGGATCTAGAAGAACAAGCATGATCTTTAAGTGCAAGGTGAAGCGGGCTTACAAATTTCCGAAAGTAAGGGGACCGTTCGATTCGAAGGACACGTGACGAGCGATTAGAATTTCATTGACTTACACACTGGAGGAGTCAACAATGCGTGTTGTGGAGACTCGCGATATGCAAAATCCCAAAATGATCTGGGATGTTGGATAGAGGATTGATCTGGACCATTGGATCAAGGTATATCATGTACCATTGGATGCAGAGTACACGTGGCGAGAGATCAACTTTTTGCTGACTAAAAAGTCAAATAAAGGAGGTGCTCTATCCTTTGAAATCATGAAACATGAAACCGCAACTTAATATGAGTCATCGATCAAAGGGAGAGAGAGAACCATTGATCTAGCTCCATTTTGGAGTTTCAGATACTGGAATTTGGAGGTGTCAAGGAGACAAACGAAAGAATCCCCGAAGTGTGAATCGGGAAGTGCTTTTTGGATAAGCGCCAGGCCACTGCCGATGGTCACGAGAAGGGAAGGAGCTAGTCCAGCTAAGATTTTTTCTTTTAGGAGTTTCATAGACCGTGACATGAAGTGTCGAGAAGCCTCATCGCAAGAATTTTGAAACACGAAACCATGAATTCAATTCTTCTTAGCATTTGGTCACAGCCAGTGAGCATATGGGATAAACTCGAGACCCTATGCGTGTAATCCAACGGTGCCTGTTAATTGAGAATCTTATCGTAGGGATACTATTTCTCTTCACAGTTAACTGTTCAGTTACGTTTCAGTTAGCATAACTAAATCATAGTTCCTTGATGGTTGGTGATTTAGTTGCTGAGGAATTTTTTCCCTAGGATATTTGAGGTGTAACTAAAAAGGTTGGTGTGTATAAAATGGATATGCCATGATTGTGTGAGGTTGGTTGTTCAAACGAAAAAATGAGTTGAACTGTAAGAAAGGTAAAATTACAGTATGCATAGTGTGAGATAAAACTCGGAGATGCTGAATAGATAGAAGCAAGAGAAGAATTGCAGAACAGTTTGAAGCAAAGAACAATTGTAGAATAGTTTGAAGCATAGTAGAACTGCAAAATAGATAGAAGTAGAGCAGAATTGTAGAACAGATAAAAGCAGAGAAGAATTGCAGAATAGAGAAGAAGTGATAAGAATTGAAACACCTATATTTTTGGTTATTCAATCATTTATTTATAAGAAGTGAGGTAGGGTGGTGCTAGGGAGGATTGTAGTCCTATGTTATTCAAGTTGGTTCTTGAATACTGGAAGTTGAAGCTTTCATCTAGTTGTGGCTAGAAAACAAGGTGGCAGGGTGGTTCTTGGGAAAACACAAAATTTTCTGTATGCAAGTCGGTGCTTGTATAAGTGGAAGTAGGTGCTTCCATCCAGTTGGTGCTGGAACACTCAGGGAGTTGATGCTTCCTTCTAGTGGGTGCTAGAAAAACCAGAGAGTTGGTGCTCTTAACAAGTTGGAGCTTGTAAAACAGAGGTAGTAGCCTCACTTTGAGTTGGTGCTCAAAGATAGATGATGTGCATAACTTAAAAAGATCATTCGAAGAAGAAGAGGTTTTCTCCCTTTATGGGTTTTCTCGTGAAAATACGTCTCTGTGTATATCTTATGTGTGACCGATGTTCATTATTTATGTTATTCATATCTTGTATAATATTGATGGTCAGTTGAAAGAGATTAAAAATTATTTGAATAGTCATAAATTGTTTAAGCATAGAGACAAATGATGCANCCCCCCCCCCCCTCTCAGTTGTCTTAGTAATTTCATCATTTCTCCTACCGTCTCGATCGATATCTCTCGTACCCATGGCAAGGTCGAAAACATAAATATAGGTGTGGATTGTTCACCAGAAGAAATTATGATCTACACCGAACTCTTCAAATAATTTCGAGATGTATTTGCTTGGTCATATGAAGAGATTCCAGGGATCGACCCTCGTATTGTCAAACATGATATTAGAACTTATCTGGATGCTAAACCTGTTTGACAACGTCTTAGAGATGTGAATCCTAGAAAGGCCCCTACTATTAAAGTAGAGGTGGAGAAGCTACTTAATGATGGCTTCATCTACCCGGTTCCCTTGACCGAATGGGTATCCAAACCCGTTCCTATGAATAAAAATCAAGGAACCATCCGTATATGTATGAAATTTCATGACCTGAATAAGGATTGTCCTAAAGATAACTTCCCCACACCTTTCATCGATCAAATTATTGATGAGTGTGTGGGAAGCGAGATATTTTATTTTATGGACGTATTTTCAGGGTATAACCAAATCCAAATCAAACCCGAGGACCAACACAAGATGACATTTATTTTTCCTTGGGGTACTTTTGCATACCAAAAAATTCCTTTCGGCCTTAAAAACGCCGAAGCAACCTTCCAACATGCCATGACTTTTTATTTTCATGATATTAAACACATAGTCAGAGCCTACCTTGATGATCTTGCTGCTCACTCTCACAAGAGAGTGGATCATGTTAGACACCTTCAGCTTGTTTTTGAAAGATGTCGTTATTATAAAATCCGATTGAACCCTCATAAATGCATCTTTTGCATTAAGTGTGGCCATCTTTTGGGATTTTTAGTTTTCTAGACTGGGATCATGATAGATCCTCTTAAGGTTGAGGCAATGCTTCAATTGCCTCCCCCACGCATGATTAGACAACTTCAAGGATTGCAGGGGAAAACTCACTTTCTACGTCGGTTCATAGTGATCTATGCCAATATCACTAAGGGTTTTATGCACCTCCTAAATAAAGACACCCCTTTTATCTAGGATGAGAGAGCCCAGGAGTCTTTCGACACTTTGAAGAAAGCCTTGGTATCAACCCCTCTATTGAAATCTCCTGATTACAATAGATATTACTTGCTTTATATTGATGCGTCTTAAGAGGCAATTGGTATGGTTCTAGTTCAGGGGGATGATGAGATCCATGAGCACGTCATCTACTATATTAGTCAAAAATTAGTCATCCCTAAGCTTAATTACTCTCACATTGAAAAGATAGCTTTGGTTTCCATTCACGTAGTCCAACGTTTATGTCACTATATATTTCTTTGCAAGACTACTGTGGTTGTTGATGTCAATCTATTTCAATACATCCTTACTAGGCGTATCATAGGGAGGAAATATAATAAATGGATTTTCATTTTACAAGAGTTTGATCTCGACTTCTCTTCGACAAAGTCCAAGAAATCACTAGTCTTCGTAGAGTTAATATCTAATTTTCCATGAGTAGATGATGATGTTATCCATGTTGATTCATTTGCAGATGAACACATTTTCCTTGTCTCATCCTCTGACCCCTGGTATGGAGACATTGTTCTTTATATTCAAACCTTGAAGTTCACTCAACATCTCTCGTGAGATGATCGACAACATATTAGATACCAAACCAAGAAGTATACCATCATCGGTGACACTTTGTATCACTGAGGAATAGATGATATATTACATCATTTTTTAACTCATGAAGAGGCCAAGTCAGTACTAAATTATTTCCACAAAGGGGCTTGTGGTGGTCACCTATCCAGGCTTGCAACGGCCCAAAAAATATTGAGAGTTGGTTATTTTGGGCCTACTATCTTTAAAGATTGTATTGAAGTGGTTAAGAAGTGTCACCCCTACCAGGTGTTCACTCAGAAAATGTGCTCACACCCATCCCCTCTTCACCCATTCATTACCATCGGTCCCTTCACCAAGTGGGGGGTAGACTTCATAGATTGAAACCCAACTTCAGCTGGGGGGAATCAACATATTATCGTGGTCATTGACTACTTTACTAAGTGGGCCAAATCCATTCCTACCATGAAATACAATGGGAAGACTGTTTCCTTCTTTGTATTCAATCGAATTATCGCCCATTTCGGTATCTCAAGTGAGATTGTCACTAATCATGGCAATCACTTTCAGAATGAAATGATGGTATAACTAGCATCTAATATGGGGTTTATACATTATCATTCCTCTCCTTATTACCCCCAGGAAAATGGACAATTAGAGGTCGTCAACAAGTCTCTCAAGACCATCTTGCAAAAAAAATGTCAGTCAGAGTAAGTCTAATTGGCACATCATGTTATATCCTGCGCTTTGGGCATGTTGAACCATGGTTAATATTGCCACTAGTTTTTCCCCTTTCCAGTTAGTGCACAGTGTGGAGGCGATTCTTCCTATTGAATGAAAAATCCCTTCTCTTAACTTGCAAGGATGATTTTAGGGGATAAACTTCACTCATGGGCTATTTTTCCATGGTTTTTCCCAAAAACATATTCGCTATTCTAAAAATGATTCGGCCAAATTCTATAGGATAAAGTTATTTTACCTTTAAAATCACCAAAATTTTATACAAACTATATAAAATCCTTAGAAATTTGAATATTTTTACAAAAATATCGCCAAGCATTTATAGTTGGCATATGAAGGATTACTAAGATTCTCCAAGGTTTCTACATTTTAAAATAAATTCCCGTCCTTAAAATCATCCCTACTCTTAAGTTGGCATTCACACTCCTACCTGACACTTCAGATCTAGAGCGACGCCTTGTGCACCTAGAGAGTCTCTGTTAGGCAGAAATATTGTCGTTTAATTCCATTGTAGTATTTGCCCAACCATTTAATTTGTCAATCCGAGGTTCGTAGGCTTATGAATCACACACACTATATATGCAGGACTGAAGTAGGAGTAATCTAATCTAAATTGCTGAAATGAAACTAATCTAGGAAAGCAGGAAATTGCATAAAGGAAAAGCAATACAACATGTGAAGAGTTAACGACAAGTAACATATGTGAGCTCACACAATAAATATATCCTGAATTACATAACAGTAATCAAATGACAATCATGAAAGCATAACAATGAAAGAATATGAATCAAATCTAAGAATCCCTTTCTCTTTTGAATCTTAATGACTACTCTAATTCTAATTACATCCTAATTGAATTCTCATGAAGAGAGAGCACTCTCTTTTATACATGAGAGCCTTGAAGATAAGATAACCATCTCATTATTACAGATTCACTATTTTCTCAACCTATTTCCCATTATTACAAAATATAATCCCTTTAAATCCTCACACATATCTCTCATATATCTTAGATAAGATATTCCAACCAAATCTCCATAATCTTATCCTTTGGAATGGTCTTGAATTATCTTCTCAAATATTGAAATGGTGAGGAAGTATTCGAGAATTCCTTTGAATTAATCCTTCACACATTCCTACACATTACAAAGCTCACACATATTTGAGATATATATGAAAACATGTTGATTTTATAACATTTAATCACAAATTCCTTTTAAATACTAAAATGAATAAAGTGGATAACAATAAGGTGAAACCCAAGTATATTTATGGAAATGATATCATGAAAGGTTAATGGGGCGATGAAATGTGAAGAAGGATGAAGGGAAAGGTGGATGAGAATAGGACATTTCTGAGCCCCAACAGTCTCCACGAGCAACGTCGAGACACCTTTACAACTATCAAGGCAAACAAAAAATATGTCAAGGTCTAGTACGTCAAGTCTGTCTGTCCTCGATTGTATGCTAAGGGTGACTTTGTCCTCTTATATGACCAAGCCAAAGAACCGATGGGGGAAGGAAAGTTTGAAACCATGTGGCACGATCCTTATATCGTGTGACGTGTTCTAGAAAAAGTAGCCCATGAGTTAGAATATTATGAAGGGAATGTGTTGGCCAAGCCCATAAAATGGGCTCTACTTGAAAAGATATTATGCTTGAGCCCTAGGCTTGAGAGGAACTATTTTTATACTAATGTAATTTAGTGTATATACATATCTTTTCCCTTTATTTTTGTCTTTGGCTTGCTTATAAAGTTTTCCCTTTATTGACAGATGTCAATGGAGTCATCGGTCTACCTAGGATTTGCAGACGGAGCCAGTCATCATACATAGAACTTGGCTTCTGCCGCTTGGGTGGTTTACTCACCCGAAGGTCTACTGGTGTCTTCAGGTGGAGTATAGCTAAGGCCATCCATGAATAATGTAGTTGAATATAGCTTCATCGTATAACTTTTGCACAATGCCATATCACATGGTATTCACTCTTTAGAGGTTTTCCTGGATTCCCAGTTAGTAGTATGTCAGTTGAACAACCGTTACCATGTGTGTGATCCTAGTTTACTCGGAGAATTCCTACGGGTACATCTTTTAGAATGACAGTTTGATTTTATCACATATTATCACATTCCTAGGAGTGATAATCATGTATCTGGTGCCTATGCTAATTACATTTTAGATTGGCATTTGTCACATTAATAAAGAAAATAAAACCATCAAATCAATGTACACATTGTAAAATATAAGTAAAGTCGAAGATCCCTTTTTATATATTTCAAAAAGTATGGTGTTTATATTACAAAATTGGGGCTAAAACCCTCAATACACATGTACATCCAATATATAGATGCCACGAAATCTACTCCTGTGGCGTCGAATGTGTGTTATGATAGAAAATCACGACATTTGCAAGACACCGAAAAAGTCATACCCATGCTCTAGGTACACCCACCACCTATCGTTGTATGGCTTCAGGTAGATCCTCTACCTAAACCATTGGAATCCTCTGAGTCAAAAAGACAGGTTGCCCTGCACGTTTTGTAGGACTCTCTCGGCTTCTCCTCCTGCCCCTTCATCACCCCTGTTCCTCCATCGATGTTGAGGTAAACCCTCCGACCGTCATGGACCCATGTCTGTGTCACATAAGTGTCTAGTTAATACTTAAGCACCACCCAAAAATATTTTTGTCTCATAATACTAAAATACAAAAAAATGAAATATTTAAATTTTTATTTACCTATGTCACCGTAGGCAGTCCTTGATGGAAGTGGCATATTTGGATCTCCTCTGAAATCAATCCTCACATAGGGATAGTCATCCAGAGAGATGACTTGTCACCACCACCAGCAGAAAAAATAATCATTGTAGGGTGTTGGCATCCTACCTCACCCATGTTGTCTCATGACCTCGTTCCACCATGCCATGGATTGATCAAACGGTCCTTGAGGAAGTATCTCCACTCTAGGTCATAGACCTAAAACCTTCTCAAAAAAGAAACTGCAAAGAATAGAGGCAAACCGGAAGTTTCGCTTACCCCCTTGTTTTCACTCTGTTAACTAACCTTTCATATTGGTCAGTAGTGAGGTACACCAGTCATAGATATAGGTCTCACACACTGTACTGCATAAAACATGAGCGGCCTCGATTCCTGGTGCAATGAAGTCGAACCTGTGATCCTAGTCATTACAAGCACGATGATCTTCAGGCTGAGGTTACTTATTGCCCAGATAGGGGTTTGACTTCCCACCTTGGGAGTCCCCGCTACATAGTGGGCATCGATATACTCCTCGATATTCATCCCACTCCCTGCTCCACGTGACTTGAGGTCTACCACTTCTCCTCAACGTGATAGACCATACAATACGTAGATGTCCTCTACTTCAATCCTCAATGGTTGTCCATTGAGGATAAAGCTTCCACTATCAGGGTCTCAGTAACCCACCAACATCTCCAACAACTTCACTTGGGCCCTCATTCCTTTTAGAGCCCAAAACTTATACAAGACACATATTATTAGAATTGCTTGAGCCACCAGATATTGATCCACAGCTACATCAACCTCCTCATGTTCTCACTCTCTCCATTCAAGAACCATCCTGCAAAGGACAAATCAAAGTTTGAGTTACAACCCTCCTTTTTGGTCATTTACGTGCATGTACATGCCTTCCTTTGCATCCAGTCGCGTGTAGGGCTCGTTATATGCCCCCTTGTGGTTCACATAGTTGTGTATACCTCATTGTATACGCGACCTAAACAAAGCCAACCCGTGTGCACTGAAATCCACTTTTTATACCCTCAATAACTAAAAAAATGGAACCTAATTCAAAAATGTAATCCACTGAATTTGAAGAGGATGAGAAGTAGAGTTACCTGATCCAAATGGTTCATGATTTCATTTCCTGATGCTCCCACACTCACCATTTGAATCTTGGAGGTATTTTGGTCCAAATTGCACTATTTGGGTAAAAATCAAAATGGTATAGTAATTTTTTCTTTTATTACTATTTATAAGTTATTTTTATCCACTTTATATAGTTTCGGGCCATTTGTTCACCTAATGGACTAATACAAGAGTGGTTTTGAGCTGGCTTTTATAGTTTTGACCCAGATTTCTTGTGGATTTCAACGGTATGATTGGTTGTTTGTCACATCTGGCAGGTATTTTCATAACCTAACATATAGGATAGGTATCTACTCCATCTTGCTTTTTTGCATTATCCTCTAAACACTTATTTTTATGCCTTAGGTATGAACCCATTTATTGTGACACAGAACCTTCCGTCTGCTATAAGTAGTGTCACTAATAAATGGTAGAGACTTACCAAACATGGGCACCCTAGTTATATCCTCTTTATCATTTGGTGCCCATGTTGAGTTTTTCCTTAGGACCATGAGTCCATTATATCTTGATACATGAATTTATGATGAGCCTCATTTCTCACTCATACACATGCGACCTTATTCCCCACAAACTCCAAAAACGAGTCTTAGTTAAGATATTTTCTGACTCGTATAAAAACCAAAAAGATTGTCGAGTGATTTGTCCCTTTCACACTCGTTAAATTGGATTTGAAAGGTCATGAGTCTTAGTTAATATATTTTCTGACTCATTACCAAAAATAGAAAAGATCACCTAGTGAACTTGTCTTTTTCACACTCGTAAATTGGATTTGAAAAGACGTCTATTTGGCACAAGTTTATCCCTTTTTCACACCAAGTAGACTAAAATACATAAAAAATTGTATTTTTTGGTGTTAAGTTGTCATTGCATCTCATGCCATTACTTGCAATATTGATCCTTCAGCCATTTCTCACTTTGCGTTATAAAACGTTGCCTAAGAAATTTTTTCATCCTCAACCAAGTAGAGCCTTGTTTATATCCTTCACAATTTGACACCCTATACCCTGGAGGAACATCACCCCGAGTGTCCATCTCCCGCATGCATTTTATTGCATTGATCATAGGTACGTTCCACTGCTGGAACTAGTTTTTCTTACTTGTGACACTCGTTTCCTCCTCTGTATCATAGCATTCATTTGTTATGAAAAAAAAAAAGGATGGGTGGGAAGGGAGTACTACATTATATTTGGCAGCAGTCATGTCTCCTTTGAACAGAGCACAAAGTTATTGAGTCCTTGTGTCATCATAATTTTGGGTTTAGCATGACCTCAGGAAGCTGATCCCATTACATAGTTTTCTCTACTAAATGGTTACTCTTCCAGTCCCTATAGAGAACATTATTTATGCCTCCTGCATATAATGGTTACATCATTGAGTCTATACTGCTGGAGTGTACCATATGTCTCATGCTCTTGTTCAAAGTAAGTCTATAAACATGTGTCATCCATTTCTTAGAACTCTTGACTTTGCATGTCAACCATACCCTCAATTTGTCCCAGAATCACATGATACTATGGTCTTATCATGCACCTTGGCCCTACTTTCATCATTGGTAGGTCACCTTGAACCCAACAGTCGACATTTCATCATTGGTCGTTGACTAGGTGGTTTCCCTTGTGTTTGACGACAAGACATCTATTCACACTTTGGGATTCGTGGAGTGTCTTGGATGCCATTAGCCTTATCGGTGGTTTCCTTGCCTTTGTCAAGAGTTTTCATCATTGGATGTTATTCGGAGGGTCTTTTTTGTGTACCACTTGCATTTGGCACACACGAAAGATGAACATGGTCGTTAGTTCGTGAACATGTTTTTCATCCGATCTCCACCAAATTATGAAGATTCTACTTTGTTGCTCATGTTGACTGATGAGATATGCCTTAATTCTCTCCTTTAAGTGGGTCTCTTTCCATCGACTTCAACTCATTTATTCTGGATAAGGGAACTAGATTTTTATGAGTACCTTTAGGCTTGCATTCATTACTGGCAAGCTTTCTTTCCATTGACATATGTGAATTATAACACCCTATTTCCCTCAGTTTGTAAAAATAACTATACTGGCCAAGAAATATGGCAAACTCAAAGATGCGAATGTGTGATTTGAATGGACCTTAGTATAAAGGGTCGACAAATGTAAATAATGTTATGAATATATGTTGCAGGATTGTTGGGAGGGGGATATGCTGAAAAAGAGACCACGATGGATGAACAAAGGTGGTGGAAGGCACCTGGAATGGTGGTGTTAACTTCCACCGAAACCAATACCGTATTTGGTCTTCACTGGCTTAGAGAACCAAGAGTGGCTCGCTGGCCCTGAAATGAATTACTCGCCAGGATGGTAGGTGAAGAGGCTCCTCATGAGTTAATGAGGGATGGGGGTGAACCACCCATCCATGGAGGCCTCAGAACTGACCACCGCAGGGAAATTCGTGCCACATGTAACCTCGCTGGAAAAGAAAAGGCAGGTAAAAGGTGTGGAAAGGGGGACATGAGGGGGAGATCGTAGGAAGAGATCGGAAGAACTCTAGAACAAAATACAGAGTGAGCGATAGCAGATAAGAAGGAGAGTAACCTTCATTCTCGATCGTTGAAGAACCAAGACAGAGAGTCTCAAGCATCGTGGTATAGCTTGGGGGTGGCTAGTGGTAAATCCATTTAGAGTCGTTGAGCCTACAGTTGGGTGGAAACAAGCACCCCTCTCAGTAGTTGCATCACCTGGTGTTTTCTTATAAGTGTTTATATCTTATGTATTGCATTGAATATCTTGGAATGCATGCTCATGGTTTGAACACTTATAAATGGTTTATGTGTAAGAAATGTTTGCATGGTGTATTGATCGAAAATGGTGGTTGCATGCTTGTGTTGGAATGACCACATTCGGTTTATATATATATATTTATGAATAAGTGCATTTTTGAAGGTCTGCTTTCAAGAAAGTTCCCTCACTCTATAAAGTTGGGGTAAGTTCCTAGAAAGGACTACCTTCACAGTAAAAATCATGAGCTTGCTCACTAATAGTCACAGAAGCTAACAACTCAGAGATTTTAAGAGGACCTTCTAGTCGCGTCTTCAAACCTGGTGAAATTTACCCAAGGGCATGAAGAAGGAATTAATGGCGTAGTTTTTAAAACCCTACATGGGAGAGAATGGTATTCTTAGACTTCGATATTTTGGAGTTTCAGCACCCAGGGTATCTAGGTGCGAGTCCTTTTGTACTCACAACTCTTGAAACCCCAACCCATGAAATCCTGAAATAACAGTGTGTGGATGAATTAAGGACCTTTCAGTGGTTCAGTACCCAGGATACCCTTCCTCTTGCTAAATGCATGAATGAGATCCTTTTGGAGGATCTAAGGTTTGTTATGACCATTAAATTGGATGAAGGAATGCAATCATTAATGCCTCGACCCATTTTTAACCTTCGTAAGTAGCGAAGAAATCGGGAGCGTTGATTCCAAGACCCATGAGAGTACCTGGACCATCCAGCTATAGAGTACACTTGGCAGTTGGTAAGCATTTCATCTTTTCGGCACTTGGGGTACCTAAGTGCGAGTTCTCCTGTACTCTCAAGACCCGAAACCCCAATTCACGAAAACCTGAAATGACAGCGTATGGATGGGTTAGGACTTTTCAGTGTTTCAGAACCCGTAACACCCAAGGAAGTATTTCCTTGTACTTGCAAGTCTCGAAACCCCGATTTGCGAAACCCCAAAATTGGTCAAGTGTATGATGAGCGGGTGTATCGGCTTTCAACATTTGAGTAGTCGAGGTGTGTGAATCTTCGACCTCTTGTATCCTGAAATTCCGATATACGAAACCCCAACTCGCAGAATCCCAAATTAGCATAGCGTGACTTGGTTCAGCATTTCGGTGTTTCGTTACCCATAAAACCCAAGGGTAAGTTTCCCTTGTACTTGCAAGTCCTGAAATCCCGACTTGCCAAACCTCAAAAGAATAGAGTGTGGAGAAGTGGTTATACTTCAGTATTTCAGCACCCGGGGTACCTAAGTGTGGGCCCCATGAATTCTCCATTCTTGAAACCCTGATTAGAAAAATCCCAATGGAGGAAACCCCAAAATAGAGGAGCATGTTTAAAGTTTTGATGACTCGTAGTTTTTGGCTTCTGGGAAACCTAGGGGCGAGACCCCTTGTTTTCACATAACGCGAAATCCCGAAAGGAGGAATGCGAAATGGCTTAGCACGGATAATATTGGGTATTTCAGTATTTCAGTACCTGACATACCTATTGGCAAGTTCTCTTGTACTCGCCAGTCTTAAAAACCTGGTTTGCGAATTCCCAAAATAGATGGAGCCATGTATATATATATATATATATATATATATATATATATATATATATATATATATATATATATATATATATATGCAGGTTTCAAAGTTTTGGCTCCTGGGAAACCTAAGCACGAAACCTCCTGTCATCGCATATCCCAAATTTTCGATATGCGAAATCCCGAAGGATAGAGTACCAGGGCTTAATCCAATTTGCTGTGAATCTCGATAAGTGGTTAAAATTGTTTCAAGTTTTGGCCCTTCGAAAGACAAGAGATAAAAGGAAATACATGTATCACGATTTCCCAAATCGTGAAAGCCGACAAGCACCTTTATGATAAGGCCTGTGGTCCTAGCCATCGATCATATGAGTACAGATAAGGGATGGAAAGGTCTATATCAGGCCCCGTAGGGATTCAGGGAATTCCATTCCTTGGACAAAAGAAGAAAAAGGCCGAAAAATTCTAAATTTCGAAGTGGGTATGTTACAAATTGGTATCAGAGCATGGTTAAAACACTTGGCCTACTTGGGCTCATGAACGAGTTGCGCAAAAGATCTGTTCAAAACACTCCTAAAAAGAGTAACCCCCTGTATTAACCTTCCTAATCAAAAGACAAAGTTAAGAATGAAAACTCCTATTGTGTGTGTGTACATGTGAAAAATATGAATTATGTATTGGTTATAAATAAATATAAATATTGACTAATAACTGGCGTTTGTCTTTTGCACCCAAGCGGACGATCAGCCATGGTAAATTACAGATGCATAGAATGGCGACTCACCAAGAGGTGGGGAAAGGATCCCATAATAGAGATGAAGAGTCTGATGAAAGGAGGGAAGTAGGGACCCCTCCAGATCTAGCTGAGACTGTGAGGAGTTTCATGGTCGAATTAGAAAGTTGGAAGGCTAACAATGAGAGGATGATGAAAGAACAAGAGAAGCAAACATAAATTAATGTAGTTTTATTGCAGAGCTTATCCGACCTACAAAGACAAATGCAGCATGAACCTTAGGTACAGAAACATGGTCATATCAGTGGCCACACTGAGAGGAGAACCTCAAAAAAGGTCCATCCTAGAGGTAAAGGACCAGCGGTGGACGATTCCTCTGGGAAGGAAGCTGGTGATTCCCAGGGCTCTTCTAGCAGTAGAACTAGTTCTTATTCTCAAAGAAAATAGAAGAAGCGAAATCTTTCCAAGGGTCATAAATTCGAAGAATTTAGGAAGGCCAAACCACCCTCCTTCGACGGTGAAATAAAGAAAGGAGAGGAAGCAGAGGCATGGCTGCTTGGATTAAAGAAGTATTTCAAAGTCCATGACTTCTCATAAAATTTGAAGGCCCGAGTGGCCACCTTCAATTTGAATGGAAAGGATTCCATTTGGTGGGAAGACCTTAAGAATGTAAAAGGGATTCACGAAGAAGACCTGTCTTGGGAACAGTTTGAGAAATACTTCAGGAAGAAGTATCTGTTTGAAAAAATATTTTGACAAAAAGACTAAGGAATTCTATGAACTTAAGCTAGGGCAACTCACCATAGAGGAATATGTCAGCAGATTCCTCGAGTTGCTGAGGTATGTACCCTACATAAAAGAAGAAAAGGAAAAGGTGCAATGATTCATCAGTGGACTACCTAAGGACTATCAGAACATGATTGAATTTGACAAACCAAAGACCCTAAAAGATACTATCTAAAAGGCGAGATATTGTTATGAACAGCTTGGACATTGAACAGAACCCCGTGAAGGTTGGAAGTAGAAGAATAGTTCGGGATTCCAGAAAAAGGGGTTTAAATCCCCAAGATTTAAGGACTATAAAAAAAACTCAAGGATAAGCTTCCCAACCCAAAGTGTACACCAGCAGAACTTTCCCTCCTTGAGTGGAAATAAACTTTCTGGATCTGCCCCAGTAAAGGCTGATAACCCAAAGAGAGAACCTTTGAAATGTTGGGGTTGCGGAGAAGAACATCTAGTGAGAGACTATCCACACTGACAACATAATAGTCAAAGAATTTACAACATCCAGGAAGCTACCACCGTCAATGATGTGGCCAAGAGTGTGCCACAAATTTATGCAACCTTGGATAATAACCAAGCTGACCACCAAGCTTTAGTGGTGAAAATAGAAGGTATGATTTCCAACCATCTAGTGTCTATTTTGATTGACCCTAGTTCAAATTTGAGTTATATAGCCCCTGAGGTTGTTGATAAGTGTAAACTACAGCCACAAAAACCTACCAAGCCATGGTTGGTACAGTTAGCCACTGGCACCAAAAGAAGGGTAGCAGAGGTCATACCAGCCTGCCAATTAATGTTGGGTGAATTCCTCACCCAAGAAACCCTTAACATATTACCCCTGGGATCATATGATCTATTGATTGGTATGGACTAGCTAGCCACCCATAAAGACAAATTGGATTGTTACCATAAAACCTTAGAATGTGTAAGTAAAGAAGGGAAAAGGATAACCCTTCAAGGGATCTGAAAACCTATCTCAGTGAGAGAAATATCAGCTCTACAAATGAGAAAGTATTGCCGAAAAGGATGTCCCCTATATGCAATACAGATGTTGAAAACTATTGAAGATGACAAACCAAGCCTCGAAGACCACCCTACCCTAAGAAAATACAGAGATGTGTTTCCAGAAGACTTGTCGGGTCTACCTCCGAGAAGAGACATAGACTTCTCGATAGAACTTGCACCAGGAGTGGTGTCGGTGTCTAGGACACCCTACCGGATGAGCACGCCCGAGTTAGTTGAACTCAAATTGCAATTAAGAGAAATGATGGATAAGGGCTATATCTGGCTCAGCGTGTCTCCATGGGGAGCACCAGTCCTATTTGTGAAAAAGAAGGATAGTACCCTTAGACTATGTATAGATTATAGACAACTCAATAAGGTAACCATAAAGAACAAGTACCCCTTGCACAGGATCGATGACCTGTTCGACCAATTAGGGGGTGTGTCTATTTTCTCAAAGATTGAATTGATGTCGGAATACCATAAAGTCTGAATCAAGGGTGAAGACATCCATAAAACTACCTTCCGGACAAGGTATGGTCACTATGAGTTCGTGGTAGTACCATTTGGGTTAACCAATGCCCCTCCCACTTTCATGTGCTTGATGAACAATATACTCAACAAATTCTTAGACAAATTCATGCTAGTTTTTATTGACGATATATTAATTTACTCCAAGAATGAAGAAGAGCATGAAGAGCATCTTAGGCTTGTGCTGAAAGTGCTAAGAGAACATCAACTCTATGCCAAATTCAACAAATGTGAATTCTTCTAGAAGCAAATACATTACTTAGGCCATGTTCTATCCGAAGAAGGAGTAGTAATCAACCCTAACAAAATCAGGTCTATCATGGAATGGCCTACCCCAAAGGATGTTTCGGATATCAAATCTTTTATGGGATTAGTAGGATACTATAGGAGATTTATAAAAGGATTCTCCAAGATTGGTTGTCCAATCACTACCCTCTAGAAGAAGGGGAAAAAATTCATGTGGACACAAAAATGTGAAGAAATATTTCAGACCCTGAAACATCTACTGACCCATGCACCCATGTTGAAGATATCTGATCCCAAAGCTGACTTCCTCATGTGCATATATGCCTGTAAGGAAGGGCTCGGAGGAGTCATTATGCAAGGAGGAAGTGTGGTCTTCTATGAATCCCGAAAATTGAATGAGCATGAAGTCAACTATGTGACCCATGATCTAGAGCTGGCTGCCATAGTGCACGCCTTGAAAATGTGGAGGCATTATCTCCTGGGAAAAAAAATTGTACTTATGACAGACCACTGTGGATTGCGATATCTATTTGACCAACCAAAGCTCAATACTAGACAAGCTAGGTGGATGGGCCTCCTCAGCAAGTTTGATTTTGAAATCAAACATATTAAGGGAAAGGAAAATAGGGTGGTTGATGCCATTAGCAGAAGCATGAAAACAATTCACCTGGTCATGGTGAGCTCCTGTGAGACAAATGTCAAGGAAAGAGTCATAAATGTACAAGAAACAGATCCTTTCATCCAGATTGTGACCTCGTACCTACAGAAAGAACCCACATGGGTAAAGTACGGAGACTACCAGATGATGGAAGGAGGCCTTCTCACTTATCGAAGAAGATTGTATATCCCAGATTGCGACGACTTGAAGAGGTTCATACTGGATGAACTACATAAAAGACCCTATACTGGTCATCCAGGATACCAGAAGATGATCACAGCCACCAGGAAACAATTCTATTGGCCTAGATTGAAGAAAGACATAGCTGTGTACCTAGCCAAATGCATAGAATGCCAATAGGTAAAAGAAGAACACCGACACCCAGCAGGATTATTACAACCTCTACCAATCCCGGAATGGAAATGGGAAACCATCTCCATGGATTTCATCAACGGATTACCAACCTCGGCTAAACAGAATGACGTCGTCATGGTAGTGGTGGATAAATTGAGCAAGTATGCCCATTTCATCCCCATAAAGTTGACTTGCAAGGCAATAGACATCGCTCAGGTATTCATGAAGGAGATATTTAAACTGCATGGTATGCTGAAAGAGATCGTTTCTAATAGAGACATGAAATTCACTTCCAACTTTTGGAAATCACTGATGACGGGTTTAGACACCAAGTTGTTGTTTAGCACCAGCTATCACCCTCAAACCGATGGACAGACGAAAAGAATGAACCAAATACTAGAAGACATGCTAAGAATGCATGTAATGCATCAACCCAAGAAGTGGGAAGATTACCTGCCACTGGTGGAATTCACCTACAACAATGGCTACCAAGAATCCTTAAAGATGAGCCCCTTCAATGTCCTATATGGTAGGTCATGCAACACTCCTGTCAATTGGATTAATCCCGTAAACATAATTTCTTTTGGACCCGACATGTTGAAAGAAATGGAACAACAAGTGACTCAAATAAAACAAAACCTGAAGGTCACATAGAATCAACAGAAAAGTTACGTCAACCAAAAGAGAACTCCAAGAGAGTTCAAGACGAGAGACCATGTATATCTCAGAGTTAGGCCCAGGAAGAGTTCTATGAAAATGGGAGCTTGTGCCAAGTTGGAACCTCAGTATTGTGGACCCTTTTAGGTTCTAGATAGAGTGGGACCTGTATCCTATAGGCTAGCACTTCCTCCCATAGTAAAAGCACATAATGTTTTCCATGTTTCATTATTGAAGAAATATGTACATGATTCTAATCATATAATTGACTGGTCTATGATCTAGGTGGAACCAGAGGGAGAATTCCTACCAGAACCTCAATTCATACTGGACAGAAAGGAAACCCTGCTCCGAAATCGAACCATTGCACAGGTCAAGGTGCAGTGGAGACATTTTGGCCCAAATGTGGCTACATGGGAAATGGAGGATGCCATGAAACAAGCATATCGGATTTTGTTTACCTCGGTACATACATGTCATTTTTATAGATAGAACATCGAGGATGATGTTTCATTAAGGGGGAGGGAATTGAAACACCCTGTTTCCCCCAGTCTGTAAAAATAACTATACTGGCCAAGAACTATGGAAAACTCAAAGATGTGAATGTGTGATTTGAATGGACCTTAGTATAAAGGGTCGATGAATGTAAATATTGTTATGAATATATGTTGCAGGACTGCTAGGAGGGAGATGTGCTTAAAAAGAGACCACGATGGTTGAATAAAGGTGGTGGAAGGCACCTAGGATGGTGGCGTTAACTTCCACCGAAACCAATACCGTATTTGGTCTTCACTGACCCAGAGAACCAAGGGTGGCTCGCTGGCCCCGAAATGAATTACTCACCAGGATGGTAAGTGAAGAGGCTCCTCATGAGTTAATGAGGGATGGGGGTGAACTGCCCATCCGTGGAGGCCTCAAACCTGACCACCACAGGGAAATTTGTGCCACACACAACCTCACTGGAAAAGAAAAGGCAGGTAAAAGGTGTGGAAAGGGGGACGTGAGGGGGAGATCGTAGGAAGATAGTGAAAGAACTCTAGAACAAAATATAGAGTGAGCGATAGAAAAGAAGAAGGAGAGTAACCTTCGTTCTCGATCGCTGAAGAACTGAGACAGAGAGTCTCAAGCATAGTGGTCTAGATCGGGGGTGGCTAGTGGTAAATCTATTTGGAGTCATTGAGCCTACAGTTGGGGGGAAACGAGCACCCCTCTCAGTAGTTGCATCACCTGGTGTTTTCTGATAAGTGTTTATATCTTGTGTCTTGCATTGAATATCTTGGAATGTATGCTCATGGTTTGAACACTTATAAATGGTTTCTGTGTAAGAAATGTTTGCATGGTGTTTTGATCAGAAATGGTGGTTGCATGCTTATGTTGGAATGACCACATTCGGTTTATATATATATATATATATATATATATATATATATATGAATAAGTGCATCTTTTTAGGTTTGCTTTCAAGAAATTTCCCTCACTCTATAAAGCTAGGGTAAGTGCCTAGAAAGGACTACCTTCTCATTAAAAACCTTGAGCTTTCTCACTAACAGTCACAAAATCTAATAGCTTGGAGATTTTAAGAGGACGTTCCAGTCGGGTCTTCAAACCTGGGGAAATTTACCCAAGGGCCTAAAGAAGGAATTAATGGCATAGGTTTTAAAACCCTACACAAGAGAGAATGGCATTCTTATACTTTGATATTTTGGAGTTTCGGCACCTGGGGTATCTAGGTGCGAGTCCTTTTGTACTTGCGAGTCCCGAAACCACGACCCATGAAATCCCGAAATGACAACATGTGGATGAATTAAGGACCTTTCGGTGGTTCGGTACCCAGGATACCCTTCCTCTTGCTAAATGCATGAATGAGATCCTTTTGGAGGATCTAAGGTCTATTACGACCGTTAAATTGGATGAAGGAACGCAGGGGTTAATGCCTCGACCCCTTTTTAACCTTCATAAGTAGCGAAGAAATTGAGACCACCGATTCCAAGACCCATGCGAGTACCTGGACTGTCCAGTCGTAGAGTACTCACAAGACCTGAAACCCCGATTCACGAAAACTTGAAATGACGGTGTATGGATGGGTTAGTACTTTTCGGTGCTTCGGAACTTGGAACACCCAAAGAAGTATTTCCTTGTACTCGCAAGACCTAAAACCCTGACTTGCAAAACCCCAAAATTGGTCAAGTGTATGATGAGCGGGTGTAACGGCTTTCGACATTCGGGTAGTCAAGGCATGTGAATATTCGACCTCTTGTATCCCAAAATTCCGATATACGAAACCCCGACTTGTAGAATCCTGAATTGGCATAGCACGACTTGGTTCGACATCTCGATGTTTCGGTACCTGGAAAACCGAAGGGTAAGTTTCCCTTGTACTCGCAAGTCCCGAAATCCTGACTTGCCAAACCCCGAAAGAATAGAGTGTGGAGAAGTGGTTATACTTCGGTATTTCAGCACTGTTATTGGACTAATCGGTAGGTGCGGATACTAACTAATCTCCCTAGATCCACTTAGATCTAGAACAAAACACACTAGAACATGACGCTTTCCTTAAGTTTTAAATATCAAATTTATTAACTAAAGAGGGATGGGTGACATACCATTTAAATGTTGCTTCCTCTCGCTATCGCCATCCTAGATCTATTCCAACACTCATACAATGATGATCCTACCAAAGAACGCAACCAACCAAAGTTATAGTAATAGCATAAACTCAATATAAACCTATGTATGTGATCAAGGAATCATACAATAAAACACAACAAGCTTTATAGGAAAGAATCATATTATTGTATCATATTAAATGTGAAAGAGAGATTATGTTAAGGTCCTAACCCGCACATAGGTAGATCAATGTATTCGAATATAATAAAGGTCAATATTAATAAGGCATTTCAATAAAATAGAATAAGGCGGATGTAAGAAGACCTAATAGAAGCTTCCGCTTCTAGAAGGATCTTCCTCTAAATGTTTCTCTTAATAGACATATTTAGTATAAATAAGGGTCGAGGGTATGAAAACCCTATCTTGAAGATTATTGTAACAGAGCACTGCTCGATTGGAGGTTTCCCCCTCGAAGAGGGCTGTGAACATTGCTTTCTGAATCAAAGTGCTATTTCTCTTGCTATTCTTATATCATTTATGTGTTCTTGTGAGATTATGCTGGATATTTTACTGTTATTCTGCCATTTCTAGAATTTTATTTCTGTTCTGCATATTTTATACATCTGGTATCTTGCAAGTGGTATCAGAGCACTTTCCTTGGAAGAAATTGTGGGTATTTTTTTTTTCAGGGTAGAGACGTATTCTGGTGTCTTTAAGCCACAAAGATATGTCATTACGTGCATAAACCCGCGGTTGAGGGATTCATACACGCAGGAAATACAAGTGGTTCTTAAGTGCACATCTATTGGCCACCCTTGTAACCCCTGTTGGTACCCCTTCGAGTGGTAGCACATCAGACAACACCTGTGTATGGATCGACCTAGATTTCCTAAATCCCTCTTTAGATAAACCTGTCGGCCATCGGACTGCTATAGTGTCACCGAGAACAACACTCAGGAAGATACTCTCTAGTACCTGGGTAGTCGGGTAGTATGGATAAGGGTACAGTCTATCCTCCTTAGTTAGTGCCCTGACATATTGGGCCGAGTACTACTGTTGGACCCCGCACGTATATTAGAGGGCTATAGCACAGGGCAAACCCTTGTCTGTAGAACCCTTGAATACCTAACCCTTGGGGAACATAAAAATAAACATAAACAAATTAAACCAACGAGATCTATTATCGTGCAATTGTGTTCGAGTTGCTAAGTAAATACACATTTCTTTCTGGTTAATAATTTGGGGATTTCATCACTGCAACATTCTTCAGACCAAAGTATAACCTCGCAGTTGTAAAAAAAAAAAAAAAAAA
>ML782068.1:353871-379073 GCA_009831015.1 Picea engelmannii | reverse complement strand
ATTTTGTCTTAGTTTTCTTTGATGATATCCTCATCTATAGAAAAACCTGGACAGACCATCTTACTCATGTGGATCAAGTTCTCCGCCTACTCTCTCAGCACCAACTTTTCCTGAAATAGTCCAAATGTGCTTTTGGTGCCTCAAAAGTAGAATACTTGGGTCATCTGGTGGGAAAGGATGGCGTCAGGGTGGACCCAAAAAATATTAAAGTTATGCAAGACTGTCTGCACCCAAAGACTCTCAAAATCTTGCGTGGATTTTTGGGCCTCATAGGGTATTATCGCAAGTTCGTTAAGAACTATAGAAATATTGCAACACCTCTCACGGATCTCTTCAAAAAGAACTCTTTCACTTGGACTCCAACAGCTGCTCAAGCTTTTCAAACCTTGAAGACGGCCATGTGCACCACTCCGGTTTTGGCCCTTCTTGACTTCACAAAGACCTTTGTGTTGGAATGTGACGCCTCAGGGAAAGGAATCGGTGTTGTCCTTATGCAAGAGGGTTGACTGTTGGCCTTCACTAGCAAGCAACTGTCTGACAGGAATCTGGGCAAACCCATTTATGAAAACAAAATGTTGGCAATTCTGCATGTCGTTGAGTTGTGGCGTCCTTATCTCTTGGGGCAACGCTTCCAAATTAAGACCGACCATCAAAGCCTCAAGTAATTTATGGAACAATGCATTTCCTCCCAGGAACAACAAAAATGGGCGACTAAGCTCTTTGGATATGATTATGAGATCATTTACAAGAAGGGCAAAGACAATGTCGTGGTGGATGCACTATCCTGGAAATATGAAGATGAAGGATCCCTTTTTTCTCTTTCCTTCATTATACCCGATTAGCTCCAAGCTGTGCGCCAGGAATGGCTTCAAGATCCCAAAAGTTTGCATCTGATCCAACAACTGCAGAACAAGGCTCCGGCTCCCCTAGGGTACTCCTAGCTCCATGATGAGATTCAATACAAAGGCCGTGTGTATTTAAGTAAACAATCCAAGCTCAAATCCACGGTGCTTTCTGAGCTTCATGCTACACCCACCATGGGGCACTCAGGGTTCACCAAAACATATGACTGAGTCAAACGTTCTTTTTTCTGGGATGGTATGAAACAGGACATCCATAAGTTTGTCGCTAAATGTGAGGTGTGTCAATGCAACAAGGGAGAAACAGTCAAATCTCCAGGCACCCTCCAACTGCTTCTAATTCCCCCTGCTATTTGGAAGGATATCTCTATGGACTTTATTACAGGCTTACCCAAATTGGGGAATAAATCAGTCATAATGGCGGTGGTGGATCTCCTTTCCAAGTATGCTCATTTTTGCGCTCTTCAGCACCCATTTACTGCATCCACGGTGGCTCAAATTTTCATGGACCAGGTCTTCAATCTTCATGGCATGCCACACTCTATTGTTTCTGATCGAGACCCAACTTTCACAAGAAATTTTTGGCAAGAACTGTTTAAGCTACAAGGCTCACAATTGCATCTCAGCTCAGCTTATCATCCCCAGACGGATGGTTAAACGGAAGTTGTCAACAAGTGTTTGGAAACATATCTGAGGTACTTTGCCTCTGAAAAACAACACCAGTGGGCTCAATGGTTACCCCTCGCTGAATGGTGGTACAACACTACATACCATACAGCCACTCGCATGACTCCTTTTGAATTGGTATATGGACAGAAGCCACCTTCAGTTCTCTCATACTTACCGGGTAACTTGAAGGTCTAAGCAGTTGACCAAACACTTACAGTCCGAGAGGATATCCTTCGTACCCTTAAAGAGAACTTGGTCATGGCACAGAATAGAATGAAGCAGCAAGCAGATCAAGGTCACTCTGAACGTCAATTTGTAGAAGGGGATCAGGTGTTTCTAATACTGCAACCATATAAGCAAACTTCCCTCAAGGCCGAGCATTGTCAGAAGCTAGCACCCAAATTTTATGGCCCTTACACAGTTCTCAAGCATGTGGGACAAGTCACATATCAGTTATCTCTACCTATTCAGTTGAAGCTACATCCTATTTTTCATGTTTCATGCTTGAAGAAGGTGATTGGAACCAGGTGCCAAATTCAAACCAACCTTCCATAGTTAGCTGAAGAAGGATCCATTTGGCTATAGCTAGAAGCAGTTTTGGACCAGTGTGAGCGTCGCCTATGTCAAAGAACCATCAAGGAAGTGCTCATACAGTGGAAAGATATGACTCCAGCAGATGCCACTTGGGAACCAGCTGCCATTCTGCAACAGTTTCCACATCTCAAGCCTTAAGGACAAGGCTGTGTTTAAGGGGGCGGACATGTTAAGGTCCTAACCCGCACATAGGTAGATCAATGTATTCGGATGTAATAAAGGTCAATATTAATGAGGCCTTTCAATAAAATAGAATAAGGCAGATGTAAGAAGACCTAATAGAAGCTTTCGCTTCTAGAAGGATCTTCCTCTAGATGTTTCTCTTAATAGACATATTTAGTATAAATAAGGGTTGAGGGTATGAAAACCCTAGCTTGAAGATTATAGTAACAGAGCATTGCTCGATTGGAGGTTTCCCCCTCGAAGAGGCCTGTGAACATTGCTTTATGAATCAAAGTGTTATTTCTCTTGCTATTCTTATATCATTTCTGTGTTATTGTGAGATTATGCTAGATATTTGACTGTTATTCTGCCATTTCTAGCATTTTATTTCTATTCTTGATATTTTATATATATGGTATCTTGTAGATTACAACCATGGCCTTGATGTCGTAAGGTCCCTTCCAATTTTCCTTCGTTCCCCACAACTATCACTCCAAGAATTCTGAGAGCACTGATCTAATAATATTCACAATCTATCTTGACAAAGGAAAAACTCAAAACCACTCTAGCCAAGATAATAATTCCAAGCCAAATCCAAAAAAGCTCCAAAGCTAGCTTTCTCTATGAGAGCTCCTCTCCTTTTATAAGTTGAAGAGGATAAGGTGAGGAGGTTAGGATGATCCTAGTAAATCATGAAAGCGAGTAAGATCCACACCATTCAGATGCCACCTCACCATGGAAGTTTCTTCTTCTAGAAGATTCGATAAAATGCTCGTCTTTCCCACGTGTAAACATTCTCGTGCCCTGCCTATAGAGCAACTTGTGAACCTCTCACAACCCAGCTATGGTGCAACCTACGAGAATCAGGAATTCTCGCACCATGCCTATATAGCAACTTGTGAACTTCCTTTTCTATAGGGTTTTTACAAAGGAAAATGCAACTTCTTTTCTCAGGAAATGTTCTTCTCTCTTCTTTCTTCAGGAACTCAGGCCACTGACCCCTCTGAAGGCAATGGATAGGTTTACATCATTAACGGTCATAGGGATGACGAAAATAATGGGTAACTAGCACCCAAGGTACCTAAGTGCAGGCCCCATGAATTCTCCAGTCTCGAAACCCCAATTAATGAAATCCCGATGGAGGAAACCCCGAAATAGAGGAGCATGTTTAAAGTTTTGATGACTCAGAGTTTTCAGCTTCCAGGAAACCTAGGGGCGAGACCCCTTGTTTTCACATAATGCGAAATCTCGAAAGGAGGAATGTCGAAATGGCTTAGCATGGATAATATTGGGTATTTCGGTATTTTGGTACTCAAGATACCTATTGGCAAGTTCTCTTGTACTCGTCAGTCCTAAAAACCCGGTTTGTGAATTCCCAAAATAGACGTAGCAATGTATATATATATATATATATATATATATATATATATATATATATATATGCAGGTTTTAGAGTTTTGGCTCCCGGGAAACCTAAGCACAAAACCTCATGTCGTCGCATATCCTGAATTTCCGATCTAAGAAATCCTGAAGGGTAGAGTACCAGGGCTTAATCTGAGTTTCTATGAATCTCAATAAGTGGTTAAAACCGATTCAGGTTTCGGCCCTTCGAAAGACAAGAGAGAAAAGGAAATACATGTATCGCGATTTCCCGAATCACGAAAGCCGATGAGAACCTTTCTGATAAGGCTTTTGGTCCTAGCCATCGATCACATGAGTATGGATAAGGGATGGTAGGGTCTATATCAGGCCTCGTAGGGATTCGGGGAATTTCGTTCCTTGGAGAAAAGAAGAAAAAGGCCGAAAAATTCTGAATTTCAAAGTGGGTATGTTACATGAATACATCAATGTATCTTGATCAATGGATTCCTCAAGTGTTCGACACCGACTCCTTTATTCACACTTGTAGGAATGTGCTTGGTGCCTTGATACCTACTTTCATTATTGGTAGTCTATCTCAAGTTTGTTAACAGTATACCTCAATGACCAGTAATCAAACGATGTCTCATTGTGTTCGACCTCAACTCCTTTATTCACATGATGTATACTTGCACCCTTGGCAGATAGTGTAGAAGACTTGAATACATCACTATGTGTCTGCAGCTTTCGTGAGTTGTTGCGTCCCTTTCATTGGACCAACACTATTTGACTTCATTAATCATGGGACATCCGATTATACTCCATTGTATACAGATATCTTTAGATTGGTTTTGAGACTAGTTCTACTAGGCCTTATTCATGATTATGAAAACTTTTGGCATATAACCACATTTGTGTTTTCCTATTCATGGCCACAGACACTTATTTGGTATATTTTCCACATGGATCTGCATTGTATTATATTGGCAGCCATGTATGTAAAGTCAACACAGAATGTAATGAACAACTAGTCTTTCTAGCTCGATTTACACCACTCCACTTTAGGGTTATTTATAATGTATTTCAGCCATTGCAGATATTCTCTGATCTCACACATTAGGGGGCATCTGTTATAGCAAGATTTTCCTCACCATTTCTATCTTGCATAGAGGGCCTTTTTCCATTTCCCTATGCAAACTTGTCATCCCTTTTTGATGAATCCAGAGCTAAAAATACATATTTTTCCACATATATGTGCCCTATCTACTATAGATCATGCATATACACAGGTTGCTCCAATACAACCCACATACATTGGGATTTGTGCTAGAAAATACAAAAATGAAGTTGGGTTTCCATGTCATGACAGGAGATCTCTGATCCTTGGCCTTCCATATACTGGAAACGTTCTGACTCAGCCCTTCAGTTGCATTTTGAAGGCTATAAGAGCACAATTCCAAGCTATGGAAAAGAGGAGAAAGCATTTAACTTTGAGAGCAAAGTTACTCTCTAGAAATTACTTCATATTGAGTCAGCATCCCTTTGTCCCTCAAGTTTGAACGCAGTGTCCATCCCCCAAGATCTTTCCCTATTGTTGGGAGAACCTCATTGTCTATTTTCTATGATCTTGCCTTTGGTAGAGGATTGAAGTGGTGGAGACCCAGTTGGAAGGAATTTGGTTTCTTGGCTCTGAACCGTGCCGACATGGAAGTCTGTAATGTTATCACTTCTGCTGATCATTTATTAATAGAAATACTCATTTCATGTCCTATTAGTATCATGAAAATATATGATTATTATCCATGGGCATGTTTGTATTGTATATTGATGGATTATGCTATCTAATGTGGTAACCTTTTATATTATCACTATATACGTTCTCTACTTGTTTGTTGAGAACTTGTCGCAGGTATAACTTTTTGAGTCAAAGTGATCAACGATGGACATATTCAAACGTTGGAACGAGGAAGGATTCTTTCTTATCTCGCTTTTGCATTGGTTTATATAGCATATGTTGGAATTGAGTAGATTTCTGTAGTCATACCTGCCTGTTGTGTTTTACCCTGTCCATAGAGAGTTTTTCCCTTGTAATAGTCATCAAACAGATGAAATTGTCGACAACACCACACCCACATCGATACAACATCGGGTGGCTTCTCTACGGATGAGATATTTGTGTCAGCCAACAATGTCGATTGTCATACGACATCCAACCCTTCAAGGATGAGGCATTATGTGATGTTTCCCCATTGGATGTCTGTTTTGTTCTTTTGGGCCATCCATATATGTGGAAGTGCCATGCTATTTATGAGGCTCAACCCTTGTAGTGTCATTGTTACTCTAGGGGGTCATCTCTACAGGATACTATAGGTAGTTCCAACTACTATTCCACCTAAATTGTATCGCAAAATAGTATCTCATACTACAAAATTCATCTTCTTCACAATCTATTCAAAAGGTGAGCATAAGGAGACTGCAACCACTATAGCATTGGTTCAAGCACCTTTTATCCAACAAAAGAAGGTCGACAAGATTGCAAGAAAGTGAAAATATTCCTTCTGCACACACTCATCTCAGGTAGTCTGACTGGTTAAAAAGGTCCAAATATTCCAACATCAGGTTCTCAACAACCTTCCACAAGCCAAGCAACGCAACTTATCTAGCAAAGAAAACAACTCACCAAGGTTCAGATTCAACAAATGATTTCCCCTCTCCCATGGAAACTCAACACAATCGATACCATTGCTTCCTAAGGAGGTAGGATTGATCCATGAGGATCTCGATGGCCACCCACCTTTTCCAACTAGCTCAAAACAATTTTTTTGGCAACTTACTATTTTTAGCAGTCTCAACTTCCAGGGCCATTTTGAGGTTCTAAACATCATTTTTTCACGATCATACACCTCAATTATAGTTGAAGGATTTGATTGAGCCCCCAAAATGGATATCCTCGTCGATACCTTTCCAACGAGCTATCGTGCACCCCAAACGAAGATCGTATGCCAAAGTTACAACCCTCGGAAGTTGATACACCAAAATACCCAAAACGAGGTCCACAAAACTATTGGTTTTTCATCTTTTGGGGTTAGGGATTTTGATTTTCTTTATGTTAAAAACACCTTTGGAGCCTCATTGTAACAATCACTCTGTATTTCTATAGTTTTGTACATTTTATTCATTAATAGAAATTGTGTATTATTGTATATCTGTGTTTATGGTTATATATTTGATATATATATGTTGTATTATTGAATATCGGATATATCTTTGTACATTTATTTATTATATCTCCGCTCTCATTTCGGGTCGAAAGTAATTCACATAAAAAATACTCTCCAACTTATCTTGTACATGTCAGATCTCTTCCGCGCACCTCATACTTGATCTTCTTGATTAGATGCTCTTCAAATGCACATATCTATCAAGTATTTATAGTGTTTTTTTGTTCACTTTTAGGGCCAACATGTAAAGAATGATGGGTTGACTTAAACTTTATGGCTCGGTTATATAACAAAAAAACATATATCTTCTCAATCCTAAGGAGTTAGAGGGAGTGTCATATACCATTGAAAGGTCTCGGAATATGATCTCAAACGATATATCCTATGCTCCCATTTGAGTTAGGTATTTAGAGTAAAAATTCCTTCAAACATAAGGTATCTAAATTGAGCATAAAAAATCTGAAAAACAATATTTCCAAGAATCTTCATCTTGCAATCTTTATATGTAGTCTCCCCTTGTCTTTGACATCAATGAAAACAATATTTCCAACAAGATTTCAAGTTTTGAAACCCCATTAAAATGTCCATTTTGCTTCTAGAGTCTCTACTTGATTCCCCCACGTTACTAACTTCCCATATTCAAATTATGGCATGCTAACATGGACACCACTTAGACATGCGGGGAATATCTAAGTCAAGTACTTCATTTTAGGTGCATAATAACTGGTTGGAAAAATTTCAATGACACAAATAATTTCATCTGTGGATGACAATATTCTACAACAACCCTAATCCAACACTAAACTTAAAAAAAGATTGTTTAAAACGTAAAAAAATACACCACAAATCAATAATCCAAATTTCACAAAATAAACATTATCTTTAATTTGATGTCCCAAATGCTAATCTCTCCCACTCAAACATCAATAAACTCACATAATACCTTTGTAAATTCATTTTAGATAAAAATATATATATAATAAACACGTATGGAATAAACTTGTTTCCCTAACTCAAGACAATGGCATGATTATTATGCGAGACAAGCTTATTGCACTCAAATTCTCACGTATATGTGATATATTCATCCATAAATGCTCATAAGAGGCGAACATATATCGATATAAACAATATTCTTTTCCACAATACGCTTTATCATATACAATTTTGAGTAAAATATATACACATGCATGCTTTCACTAAAATATATATTGACTTGAGTAAAATATATAAAAATGCATGGATAATCTTTTCCATTGCTTTACTCTAGCTAAACTATAGAAAGATTGATGGTATTTATTTTGATGGAAAAACTAAAATATATATTGACTTGAGTAAAATATATAAAAATGCATAGATATTTTTTTCCATTGCTTTACTTTGCTAAACTATAAAAAGATTGAAGGTATTTATTTTGATGGAAAACTAATATGACTTATAGGATTAAGTTTCATGGGCGAGGTTAATTGAAACAAAACAACTCTGAATCAAGTCTTAAAAAAAAACCAAGAATCAAGAAGTATTGATTGTTGTTCATACATAATGTTTTGACACTCTCCACTACAAAGAAAAGAATGTTTTGACACTCTCCATTACAAAGAAAAGTAGAGAGATCACATTATTAGTCCCTGTCAAAGGTCTGAGACTACAGTAATGAGTTTTCTCTTTGACTCTAGATTAATTTCTGGTTGATTTTAAATTTGTGTACAATATCCAATGTATAATATAGAAAATCAATATATGTATTTTTTTATATAATAAAAAACATATTTTTCTAAAATTTAATTGGCTAATATATTTAATATCTTATTGCATGATTCACATCATTCTATGTATATAATTGATTCACAAAAATGAATGTTAGGTGCATAAATATTAAATGATGATGGTATGTGTGCTAATTAATTATATTTTTTTAATATAATAAAATACGTATTTCTCTACTATTTGATTGGTGAATAAATTTGTTGTAAGTTCAAGCGTACTTTCACCTTGTCTTTTATTGATGGCCACAACTTCTCAGGCCCGTAGGCAGTTTCTCTTTACTGATAAGATGGAAGCTAAGGTTCCTCCTCATAAGTTGCAAGCCATGAAAAACAAGCCTTATGGGACTGTACTCATTGGGCTATGTGGAATTATGGGACAACGAACTAAAATCGCACGTGCCTATCTTTGCATTTCTCTTTCTCTTGAATCGGGGAAAAAAATTAGAGTACTTTCACCTTGTCTTTTATTGATGGCCACGACTTCCGAAACTCTAGGCGGTTTCTCTTTACTGATAAGCTGCAAGCTAAGGTTCCTCCTCATAAGCTGCAAGCCGTGAAAAACAAGCCTTATGGGACCGTACTCGTTGGGCTATGTGGAGTTATGGAACAACCAACTAAAATCGCACGTGCCTAAATCGCACGTGCCTGTCTTTACCTTTCTCTTTGTCTTGAATCGGGGAAAAAAATTAGAGTACTTTCACCTTGTCTTTTATTGATGGCCACGACTTCCCAGGCTTGTAGGCGGTTTCTCTTTACTAATAAGCTGCAAGCTAAGGTTCCTCCTAATAAGCTGCAAGCTAAGGTTCCTCCTCATAAGCTGCAAGCTGTGAAAAACAAGCCTTATGGGACCGTACTCATTGGGCTATGTGGAGTTATTGGACAACCAACTAAAATCACACATGCCTGTCTTTGCCTTTCTCTTTGTCTTGAATCGGGGAAAAAAATTAAGAAATCCTTTTATTTAAAAATAATTGTTTGACCTTTCAAATTTCAAAATTTTAAAAATTCCACCTCATCTTTATATATTAAAAACTAATATAATAATTAAAAAATATTTCAATATATTAAGTTAACATTTTTAACTTTGGTGTTATAATATATATATATATATAATTAATATTGTTAGAAGTTAAATATATTAAAAGTAATTTAATTGTTACTATTTATATATAATATTACAAGTTAGATTAATATATATATATGTTAAATCTAATAATATATATTATTACAAGTTAGACTAATATATATTTAGGTTAAATTTAATAATATATATTAGTGTAATAATAAATAAGTGAAACATGATAGGGCTTTAAAAGTTAATGGCATTGTGTAATTTTAAATGTTTTCAAAGAATAAAAAAAATTTCTAATCTTATAAGTCTTTAATATATAATTAAATATTTCCTAGTCTTTGTCTTTAACTCAATAAATGACTGAATATTCACTTTGTCTTTAACTGAATAAATGACTGAATATTCATCCACGCTAGTGTCCCAAGGGTTTAAAATAATGATTTCGGGGTTTAAAATAGTGATTTGATATAGATTTATTTAGCGCTTAACCAAATTAATAGAATTTCAAATTCCATATTAATAAATAAATAATATTTACTAACAAAAATAGGATAAAATATGATTAATATTATATTAGAATTATTATAATTTTAAATAATAAAAATTATCAATTGCTAAACGAATCTTTAAACCTATTCTTTTAAACTTGCAAGATGCAGAAAATTAACTGCCATGCAGCCCTGGTTTACAACACAGTAATTTATGCGTCTTCCATTACAAGTAGCAAAGATGAGGTCATCCATCCAGTGTAGTTCCCTAGAAGTTTTAAATACTGAAACAATTCTATGTACCTTAAGTCAAAGTCTGATAATGCTCTACGCAGTGTGGTTGGCTTGGAAGACTAACCTTCGCCTCCCAATCCTGTGACCGTCCTCCCATGAAAGTCGTGTTTTGGTAGATCGTTGTCAGCCATTTGAGTGGCCGCGAAAATAGCAGGCTTAGGTTGACCTCCTGTATAACCACAGTGCACAAAGTATTGTTGCAAACTGTATAAAACGAATCCCAACAGAATGATTTGGGCATGGACCTGTGAACCCTATTAAAGTGTTGCGAGCATAGACTATTACGTGTCTTGAGGAGTTGACGCAGGCCTACAAGAGAGAAAAGTCTGTGTAAGATTCCGAAGAATACAACATTCAGACAGCCTTTTTCAATTGGCTCTGCTTATCACGTCCTTATATACACCATTACGACGTTGTTGCCACTGGTATCATTTTTCCAACGTTGTTGTTGCCACTGGTATCTTCTTCTTTGGATTCTGGAATAGTAAAACCATTATTATCATGGTAGTACTACAGCATTGATTCATGTTTTCGTATAAAAGAAATATACGAAAACAGAAGTACTTAAAGTGATGATCAGCATTATGAAAATGGTATTGTCATAATGCTATCACATAAATTACCTCAGGTACTACTCCAATATACCTGTCTTAAAATTTAAAGGTTTCTTGCCGAAAGAGAAGGCAACCCAAGGAATCTATGCAATTGATGGATTTGCATAAGTCTTGTTTTGTTGTTCAGTGATATGACACAAATTAGTTTGGGTACCAAATCCAATGTACGTACCTTATAATTGAATAATTAGAGAATCTATGAACTCGACGCTATCTCTGTGGAGGCTTGGTACACATAGTTTCGAAGGTCCTCTTCACAAGTAACATGTGAAGTACAGAAACATATATTTACTATTAAATCAAGATCTCGTGCAGTACTTTAATTGTATGTGAAGATTTGAAGCACTGCTTTTTCATTGAATGTTGTTAATTGCATGTTGAGAATTGGGATTAACTTTTCATTTTCACAGCGTTTACTTAGAAATTGGAGAATAACACAGCGAGACGGTGAGGGCACAAGGGCTCACACAAGTGAGACTACGCTCACACACTCTATGCTATTGATTAGAAATTCATGACATATATATAGTTGTAAAACAATAAAATTACTTCAGAACAAGATCTTATAAAATAGGATCTCAAATCAATCTCATACTAAACTTATGCAAACACATAACAACTCAATAACTTCTTCCTAACAACATTTTAATTTTTCCATTATTTCTCCAACACTCTCTTTTAATGGAGAAATGGATTGTCAACAATACTAATGCTTAACATAAGTAACATGCATGTTGGTATTAGTCTCAGCTAGGCTTACAACTTCACTCGAACAATATCATATTAACCTTTCTTGTTGTTAGATAGTGATGGAGATGAAGCTTCTTCCTTGGCTTGTTGCTCCAAATATGTTTCATCTTGACTCTGTTATGCTTCAGTGTCATCTTGGCTTTGTTCTTCTTCATTTTGGAACTTGGCGGATGGCTATTGTTCTTTGTCTTCAACACTTTATTAGCCTGTGGCTTACCTTAACTAATCACTAAGTCTAATCGTCACCTATATTTGTATTATTTATTTACGATATTAGTAATATATCCTCAAGTGATGACTAATGAGTTAGTTAAGATTGCTTAGCCTAGTTATCATGCATGATTTTAAGATCTAGAGCAAATCTCTCTATAAGGTGGCATCACCCATTATACTTTAAATATGTACCATTGATGTGAATACATTAAATATGTACCATCTTGTTGTTCATGTTTATATTTTATCAATTGATCTCAAAGCTCTTATGATCTTAAGGGCTTGGTAATCTTCAGATCCATGGAAGGTGAGAATATCAAATTTAATGACAGTGATCCGTTAACCATTCAAATTTGAATTGATTAGTATTGATCGATGGTGCGGTGAGCGTGGACCATGGTGATGAAAAAGCTAAAGCGATGATCCAAAGGATTTCGAATTTCAAGCCTTAGATATCGTTGTCATCAAACAAAAGAACGTTGTGAAATAAAAGGACATCGTCAATCTGTTATTCTTCCTTCTAAAATTATGAAAATATTGATTTGGGAGATCATTAACTTCAGATCTGTTTTAAATTATTTGAGTTCTACTTCTATTTGTAAAAATCCAAATCTAAAATTAAAAGGCTCATTGCAAAAACTGCCCAGATTTATATCAATCTGCATATGTTGAGTTTTCAATTTGGTCACTTTCAATCCCAAGGCATTTGAGAGTCTTATTGTCTGTAGCAAAATATCTTTGGGGTCCACATTTGTAGAATCTACCATTCGCATTGTTTTGCACCTATAATATCCTCTCAAATGTGGATGCTTCCCACGCATCATTTCAATCACCTCCACTTGAGGATTGTTTTCCCTGAACGAGGGTACATGAGATTGGATGAACTCTCTTATTCCACGACTTCTTCGACCCCAATCGCAATACTTCACTACAAGTTTTTGAAGCAGCCATATACCATTAAGAGCGATTGTTGCATACTCCTTGCTTTATCGATAACTCGGAAATTCGACTACGACTCCTCTTCTTCCTCGGACGATGAAACAACCGAAAAAATATGTTTACAGTCTGAGTGGGCCTAATGGTTAAGATCATGTGTTTCTTCTTAAGAAGTCACAGGTTCAAATCCAGAAGGAGTAGGGTATGTATACCTTCGTAGACTTTATCACTCAAATCGCTGAGCGGAGGGGGGTCCCTTGTCCCACAAACAAGGGGGTCTCATACACCAATTTGGTATGCTGGCTTGACCGTGACCTTAAAAATAAATTATTATTATTATTATAATGATAGTAGTGATCGAGAACATAGACAGTTGGAATTTCAAAGAACGGTTTTTTGAGACATGGAAATAATTTCTTTGAAGAACTTTAAATGGCCAGGTAACGAATGAAACATCCCAAGCAAGTCGTTGATACTCACATGCCCTCTTCAATCTGGATTATTCTTATGAGTCTCAACTTAAATCCCTCAAGAATCTTCTCTCTACAATTTGTGTGAGTAAACCCCCGATTGAAGAGATCTGTACCAGCCCGATATACACAGATCTAAAGCAGTCTCTCCCAGCGGAAAATAAAAAACATGAACAACGACGTGCACGAACACATCAACATTCAATCCACAAACAACAATCCACAGATCTAGAGTTTCCAAAGAGCTCAGCACACCTGTGACCTCCTCGGCTCCTAGAACAAAGCACGTGGTCTCTGTTATTTCTTGAGCGGATCCGGAATGTAGTGCTATGGTTTGTGTTGCCGTCCACTGTGAGAACCCATGCGTGCGACCTAGGGTTCGATTCTCAATGCCACAATACCACTAATACTTCAATATTGCGACGATATGTTGTGGGATCTGCTTGTGTTGAGTGATTTGTTACCTGCAACCTTTTGCTCACGGATCGACCTCAACGTGCATCATCTGCTCTCAACTAGACTCAATCTGCACATAACCGTCTTCAGCATTGATTCGAACTCATATCTATCGGCTCGGCACAAAGATTTGAGCATTGTGTGGGAGGAACGAACAGAAGAAAAATAAAGTTAAATTTGCAGTTTCAAAACTATAATCTCAGTGATGCAATCACTGGCATGATGGCACAACACTTTAGCATTGTCAAGAGAAAAAAGAAGGCAGGTTTAACAACTTGCTTCCCCATTGATCGATATCCTTCCATTTCCCTCCTGAAATCCCTAGAGATCTTTCCAAGCACCAGAACGTGATTTTCACCGTAATCAATTTTCTCTTCATAATGGCCATCTCCAACAAGTAAGTGTGTCTTTCATTTAATAAATAAAGTTTGTGCATTTGACTTTCATGGACATCACTCCTGGAGTAGAAGTAATTCCTTTAGAAACAAAAGAATTAATTCATAAATTTTTGTTACACGTGGAGAAGGAGAAAATTTTAAAAATTAAAAAAAGCCCATTGTTTTTGTTTAAGAGGTTGGATAATTTTATATTTTAAATTTGGGTAGCATCTCAATAATCCTTGGATGATTATTATACAGTTGAATTTATTCCTTATTTAAATTTAAAAAGGACAAAAGGCACAATAATCCTTGGATGATTATGACAAAGTTGAATTTAATCCTTATTTAAATTTAAAAAGAACGAAAGGGAATATGCAAACTTTTCAAAAGTAAAGAAATTTACAAAGGTTATATTTGTAATGATGATGATGATTAGTCTTCACTAAGACTGAATTGGTCTATCGAATCTTAAGAGGGTAAGTGATTACTTGTGATTATTTAGAATTTTGTTTCTGTGCTCGAAAAACATTAAGAGAAGCTTTCCAAGATCACCATACTTTTGTTGAGTTAAGAGGTTAGGAAGGTTGGTGGTGTGATAAATATTTTGAAAATGAGATCTAATATGGGTATAGGCTGGACAATCTAAGAGAAAGTGTAAGGAATGTGTAAAGTTTGCAAACTTTTAAGAGTTGTTTGGCTTGGTGAAAGTCTAATTTTGTAAAAGTTTTTTTTTCTTGTTCTTATTGAATTAGGAGTGAGAGTGATTAGCATCATTATTTTGTAAAAAGATTTTGGAGAAGGGAACCTTGTATATGTTATAAGGGAAGATTAAGTGAAAGGTTAAGGTTTCTAATTGGTATGGGTGCATCATTATGATATCAAGAAGGATACACATATTAATATTAAATGTTTTTGCTTCATGTCCTAGATCCACCTGAAATTGAATAAGGGGATCTTAGGTACACCTTGCGTAGTGTGTTGTGGTGAAATTTTCATGGAGGCTTATATTGTTTATTGTCTAGTTTTGACATAAACAAACTTACAATTTTATCATTTAATGCAACACACATAAGATCAAGTACAATGTTACTTATGAACATGCATTCAAGAAAAAGTAATGCAAATCAAGCATCGAAAAAGAATACTAAAGCAATGAACAAGTCAAGCTCGTAATCAAGGGAGAATTAGCCTCAAAAGCATCGACAACACATTCAAATTTGAAGAGTAATTCAACTTCAGAATAAGGATTTATTGTAACTTGCAAATAGTCCTTTTGTAAGTTTACTTGTCTTTTTAAATCAAGTGAAGTTGAATTTGTAATTGGGTGCATTCTTGGTTGATCCCGACACCCAAGAGTCATTGTCACTGTGAGTCGAAATTGACAAGGTTGAACAGTTTAAACTCAAATCATTGTAAACATCACACTTTGGGTGCATTTTCGGTTGTATCTAACACCCTCAACTTCTTGGAAGAAAGAAAAATAAAGAGAGCATGAAGAGAAAGTGAACAAGAAGTGAAAGAGAGCGCATTCAAATGGAGCGAAATATAGAATTATTAGAGTTTCTGAACACTCTATTAAACACCACTAAAGACAACATGGTGATATTGAACAAATAAACTCTACAATCTATGCTAACTTGTTTGCAAGTGACGCAAGCTAAAGTTGGACTTCTTCAATCTCTATCCCAACTATTGAATGATGAGTTGATAGATCTAAAAAATCAACAGTCAATGAAGTGTTATAAACTAGATTTTGTTCATAACAACCCTCTCTATAATGATGATGATGATGGCAATGATCATGTTAAACAATCGGTGAAAGAACAACACAATAATACAAATTCAGAAGTAGTTTCAAATGAAGACGAAGCTATTCATGAATCTACATTTCAAGAGTTATGTTTTTAGTTCAGTGAAGAAAATATTTCGATGATGCAACAACATATAGTAAATTCACTTCCACGGATTTCAAATCAACAGGTTCAAAATACTCCTTCCAAGCCCATCATCAGACCTTGGGAAGAAATCAACTACAACAAGAATAGAAGAGGACTTGGATATGACAAGGAAGTTACCTTTCATATTCCTGATTATTCCAAACCAATCCAAATCCAAAGCGTTGGATTCCTTCAAGAAGTTTCAACTTCACCTATTCAAGTTCAACATCATAATGTGAAGTGCCAACATTGTAATCGAGTTGGTCACATGGAGAATCAATGTTTTGATCTCCATCCTTGCCATCATTGTGGAAAACATAACCATTCTTCAGACAGATGTTAACACTGAAGAAACCTATAAGATTGAAGATTCATTATGAGTGGATCGATCCTTGGCAATAGTCATCAACTACCAATCGATTATTTAAGTCTTACCATAGAATTGAATCTCGAGTAAAGAACAATCTTGTAGCACATAACACTTTTGTACCTCGCATAAGTGGTCCCCTTATGGCATAGATTTTGAGCATGGATCTCACAGGATGAGATAACACGTGGTCTTTTCCACATGCCTATTTAATGTTGTACACAAATGGAACACGTATGGTACTCTCTTAAGCCAAGAAGGGGGGATTACAATGATGTAACTCTTCTTTACCTTAAGGGGGGAAGTTCAAAAATCAAATGAAGATGGTTCAAAAAACCACTTGAAGTCTCTCCTTTCAGTTGACAAAGGGGGGAATTGATGAAAATTTTCAAATGAGCAATGGAATTGAAGATGGTTGTCCGACCGAAAGTTTCAACAACAAATATGTCAGATGGGCATCAAATTTTCCAGATAGGCAACTCGAGTCTGTAGATGACAAACTTTAGCAGAATTATGGTTCAATGAATTGTAATTGAATCATACACATGATACATTGGGATGTTGTTGGACACCCAAAAGTGTCTAAATTGGTTAGTGGTTATCCAAAAACCATTAGATACATGGCATCAATTGATCAATGGTTATCCCAAAAAATAGATTTAGAAAGCACTTCAGTGATACATTGATAAAAGAGTGGTGATACTACATGTTCACCAATTAGCAGAAGACCTCAGATTCTTCTAGCTCAAATACTTGGAAAAATGATCGAATTGTCAAGCAATCGGGGAATGTTCAGATATTGCAGTTGTTCACTTCCATATCTCAGCTCTCTTCCAGTTCATTTCAGATGAACCATTCAACATCGAGATTGGCGTTCTTTTAGGCAATTCTTCATTGAGGCTCAACTCAGGAGTTTCAGTATGAATACTTCGAAATAATACTAGTTTATGATTAATTGTTGGTATTATTGATCAAACTTGTGATTGAGGGGGGGAATGTTAGCCTATGGCTGACCTTAACCAATCACTAAGTCTAATTGTCACCTATATTTGTATTATTCATTTAGGATATTAATAATGTATCCTCAAGTGATGACTAATGAGTTAGTTAAGATTTCCTATCCTAGTCATCATGCATGAATTTAGGATCTAGAGAAAATATATATATGAGGTGGCATCACCCATTGTACTATAAATATGTATCATTGGTGTGAATACATTAAAAGTTGGCTAGTGAGCCTTTTCCGCTATCTTGTTGTTCATGTCTATATTTTATCACACTTATGCAGGTTCTTGGAAGCGTTTTTCTTTAATGCTTGCAAATTCTTCAAACTTCTCATAAGTGGGTTGCTTCCCTTTCTGGATACAATCATCAATGTCATGCTCAATGGACTATTGTAACATAAATTCATAATAATACTTGATTTCTTCTGGGCTCCACACCATAAAAATTGACTCAATATTTTCTTCCATGTTTTCTTCATAATAAGTCATTACTAAAAATCAATTGTTGTCTTGTAAACCTGCACACTCAAAAAAATTGTTACAATCATATGAAAAATTATAGGAAGAACCATACTGGTTCTTTTCATTTTTCTCTTTTAAGAGAGCTTTCCTTTCTTCGTCTTCCTTCCTTATTGTAGTTTCATCCACGTGATCCCTTAGATTTGTTGTTGTAAAAGCACAAGGGAAACGTAATAATATTTATCATTTCTTTGTTCATTTTTCTAAAGCCTTCAATATCGTCCTTAAAATAAAACTACAAGAAAGAATGGAGAAAGTAGGAATTCCACTTCATAGTATAGTAGCTACATTAAACTATATGAAAAGGTTAGTGCAGAATTAGGAGTACTAATACATACATGATAAAATTGGATTGGAAGGATTAAAGTCAAAATTAATAAAAATATTGAGGTGAAATAAGAACGCCCCCTCTTTCCACCATTATTTGGTTTATAAATAGATTAGTTAGAATATTGGATGAAAATAATTGTGGAGGAGGAATGCACATATCACTTGTTGTTCTTTGTTGTTCCTTCTTACAAATATGTGAGGCTTGAATTTTATTGTAGTTGTAATTGGAACACTTGTATAGAAAAACTAGTAATAGGGTGCATCAAGCCCTCTATTCTATGTAGAATAAATGCAAACAAAATTAGTTATGGAGTTCAATATTGAAGAAGCTACTTTGCAAAAAATAAGAATTCAAAAATGATTCTTATTATAAGAACTAGGAGTTAAAATATGAAAACCTATTTTTATGATGTTCTTAGATAATACCTTTTAAATGAAAATCATAGCACATTATTTTTCTATATATATATAACATGTGCGACAAAGTGATGGAAGGAAATATTTAAAGGAACTAAGAGTTAAAATACAAAACCCTATTTTTATGATGTCTCTATAAACATGTATATTACTTTTCAAAGGAAAACATATGCCCATGTATAATATATTATAAAATAAAAGCATGTGCTACCAACAAAGTGATGCACGAAAATATTTCATCTCAATATAAAGGTTAGTACCATGAGATAATGAAATGGATTAAAAATGGAGAAATGAAGAAGAATATTTGCCGCATGAACCATTGGTAATTCGAGACTTGGGACAAAGGAGGATACACAAGTTGTGGCTAGAAAATGGTGAGAAAATGAGATTTTATCAAGTGAGATCAACCATTGATTGATTTCCTAGAAAAACAATATTTCCAAGTGAAAATCTCTATGTAAAAAAGACATCTACTTTGTCAAATCAAGATAAGTTCTCATCACCTAGTAGTTGAAACAAAGAGATGGAAAAATATAAACAAATAAAAAATATATTCTTACTCTACAAAAAAAGAAAAAAATGAAGACTATATGTATGGGTTGGATTGAGATAACATGGTTGAACTGAAAGTGAAGAAATGAGTAACTTGTATAACTTGTCTCGACAAAAAGTAAGGGGTTATATATTAAGGACATTTGTGAACAACATCAAAAAATTAATATATTAGTTGAGAGATCATTGAGATAAAGGACATCAAAAGTCCAAATGTAATTTTTTGTTAATCTTGATCTCATAAATCCTAAGTGATCTAGAATAAATTACAATACCTATCTTGTTAATAACCATCATCATGAACATGGTGTATTCTAATACACACATTAAATATATGCTTTGAAAATTTTTAATAAAATGTCAAGCTAAATTCTACTTAGAAAAGTTGAACAATTGTAATGACAAAAATACCAAAATATCGAAGTCAAACACCATATATCCATAAGGAGTAAGTGACTTAAAATGATTGATGGGAACATTTCTCTAGTGTTTTTTCTCATTTTCTATGTTTTATATCATCAAAATTTCAAGTAAATCAAGAAAGGACTTTACCTTTTAAAACCCAAAAAAATAAAAAACAAAAAAATCATCCACCATAAAGGTTTGAGAACCATATTTATTTCCTTAATTGTTTTGTACTCTGCCTTGGATATTCCATTTTTGTCACAACAGATCTTATAAAATTCAATAATGTTAGATTATGCAATTTTATTTCCTCGGATCCCATATTAGTCATTATTAGCTTATTGCTTAGATTTATGAAAATAACTGAATATGAAAATGAAAGAACCTGAGAATATACACACCATCCAAACAATTGAACACACCATATATCATGGGAAACCCAATATGAAATAAACCCAACTAGAATGTGAGACCTATGCTCTAGTCTCATTTATTCCGTAGTGAAAATGTAAATATAAAGAAAGGGTCACTCACCATGGACTTACCTTGCTGTCTTTTCTTAGGTATGGCTACTAAATCTTCTTCATACCTCTCATATGCTCTTAAATCTCACTCCTTGGATGCTCTTCTCAACTATGAAACAAGTATAGTACAAGAGAATAGAACCATTTCTCTTCCTAGTGGCGTTATATTTAACATAACCCCATAGCCATCGAGGGTTAGGGATTTTACATCTTCTACCCTCAATTAGTAATAAGGTTTTGGACCTTTTAGATTCTTTTTGAAATTCCACACATGGCTAGCCCCACATGTGTGAGTAATGGGAATTGACTTGTCATCCACTAGTACCTTGGTGGTCAACAAGGTAGGTGATCTTGTGGGAGAAGCTTAGATTGAGGCAATTTTTGCACTATTGGAAAGGTATTGATGTATAGAATAACATAAGGGGATTTAATCCATGCTTGCAAAGTTTTGACCCCCAAAAATGTAGTTTGATGCCTCAAAATGGCTAGGGAAAGTTCCACATCCCAAATCTCCAGTGTGACCTACCATTAAAATGGGCCCTATAAACCAATTCTTCCCATTTTTCTACTAAAACAATACCAAGATAAATGACAAATTTATATAATAATCAATGATCTACTTTAAGAATATATTTTTAACATGCTTTACTCTAAAGAAACACTAATAGGGTGATGGCATTTATATTGATAAGGTCATAGTGAATATATTTTTAACATGCTTTACTTTAAAGAAACACTAATGGGGTGATGGCATTTATATTGATAAGTTCATAGTTTTATATTGATGAGCTCATAGTGGGAAACTAGTATGATTACATTTCATTGTGTGATCAATGGAAAAAATTGATAATCAAGAGTAGACCAAAAATGAACAAAGTGACATCATCCTTCTTTTGTGATGGAGATGGAATTAGTGGTAGACCAAAATATGAACAGAGAGACATCATCCTTCTGTTCCATATTCTGTTCTGATGGAGATGAAATTAGTGGTTGAATCACTTATATATTGAGGTTGATGTTCCTACACTTCTCTGGCAGTCCACTTAATACAAGGACAAGCAGAGAGAACCCATTCTATGGAGTAATCTATGTGCCCGCCATTTCTAAAGGAAATTATTAGGTCATTCGTCCAATGCAATTGCCGTATACGTTTAGTAGTGGAAGAATTATATGCACCTTCCTCCAGGTCAATCTCTGATAATGTTCTACGCACTGTGAAGGTTGGCCTGGGAGGTGACCTCGTCCTGCTATTCGGGTGGCCGACAAGGATCTGCCAGAAAATGATTTTCACGGCAGGAGCATCCTACCATGAAAGCGTTCTTTTTAGGATCCTTCTCCGCCATTCGAGTGGCCGCAAGAATAGGTCGACCTCGCCCTTTATACAAAACGAATCATAATAGGGTTTGAATCCTATGAGAACGTTGAATCATATTAGGGTTTGAATCCTCTGAGAAGGTTGAATCATATTAGGGTTTGAATCCCGCGTGAACGCCGTGGGACCGATTCACACAGGAATGCAAGAGAGAAGAACACGTATTAGATTTCGAAGGAATGTCATGGAGGTTGATCAGATACGAATCTTCGAAAGTATTTTTCAATTTGTTCTGCTTACGCATTGTTATCACCTCCACGCATTGTTGACACTGTATTTGTTTCTAAGTGTGCAAGAGAATTAGCCATAGCATGGATGAGATAAGGCCATCTTCTTCTTTGGATTATAGAACAGTAAAGCCATTACCAATCAGTGAGAAAATCTGAAAGGTCGGCGTTATTTTCAATATCAATAATGAAAAGTTCAAAATTATTGTAGAGGAAATATACATTTCAATTTTAATTAAAATATTTTTAAATGTACTTTTACAATATTCAAATTTGATTAAAAAATTACAATTCCAATAAATATTATTAAAATACATATTTTTTAATAAATTTTAATATATTTTGTAAATATAATTTTGACAAAATATTAACAGAAATTAAAATATTTTTAAATATACTTTTACAATATTCAAATTTGATTAAAAAATTACAATTCCAATAAATATTATTAAAATACATATTTTTTAATAAATTTTAATATATTTTGTAAATATAATTTTGACAAAATATTAACAGAATTGTTTACAATTGGATATTATTAAGTTTTACACTTTATTATTAAATATTATATTATAAAAATTTAAATGCTCATATTTAAAAATTTACAACTATGTGATTCCATATTTTATTTAACCACTTTTTTTTTCAAAATTCACGTTTTTCTCTCTCATATATATAAATAAATAAAATCATTTAATAATAATAATAATAATAATATATTTTTAAGGTCACAATCAAACCACACTAAATTGGTGTATGAGACCCCTTTGTTTGTGGGATAAGGGACCTCCTCAACCCAACTATTTGACTAATAAAATCTACCAAAGTATACATACCCTACCTCCCTCTAAATTTGAACTTGTAACTTCTTAGGAGGAAATGAATCACATACAAATAAAAAGTAAAATTGTACTTTAATTTATAAAAATATATATTTTGAAAAATTATAATATATATTTTATTAAATCAATGTAAATTTCTCAAAATTAATGAGTCTCCTTAATTATTTTTAGGCAACTACAATTAATTATGTTTATTTTACAAATATTGAAATGAATGAATTATACTAAGATCATTGCAACAAACAACATAATTGGAAATTGTGGATTTTACAAACAACACTAAAATCTATGCAAATACAATATAATGAATGCATTAAGCATTAAAAAAACATGCATTGAATATATATATACTATACCATATTAAGAGAAAAAGAGAAATGTGAAAACAATTTATGTAATATATTACAAAGAAAGTTATTATAGGCTTCTAATAGTGAATAGTTGCATGATAAAAGGCTTCATTTTCACCCATTTATGGCATGCAAATTGTTAATTTATCCCTACAATAATTTAATAATTTAAAGACTTATTACATATTGATGATGATGGCTAAAGTCCTAAAAATTGGTTTATTGGACCTTAAGAAAGGCAAGAGATTACTTATATTTCTTTATAATGTTGTTTAGATTCTAAAAAGGAATTAGGAAAAGTGTTCCAAGATCACTATAGTTTTGATGACTTAGAAGGTTAGGAAGGAGGATGTTATGACAATATTTTGAAAATTAGATCTAATTTGGGTACTCTAGGAGAAAGTGTTTTTCATCTTCAACCTTCTTGGTGTCACAAAGTTGACATATTCTTTCATGCCATGATGTTTTTGAAATTATTCAAAGTCCAACCTCACTATGTTACCTGGCTATCGGTTTTAAATAAAATCCCCACCTCGGATAATTTCCAAAGAAAAGGCTGGGCTGGCCCCAATCTCTGTCAACTCTACTATAAAGATGAAGAATCAATAAAGCTGCAAGATACCAGATATATAAAATATGCAGAACAGAAATAAAATACTAGAAATGGCAGAATAACAGTAAAATATCCAACATAATCTTCACAATACACAGAAATGATATAAGAATAGCAATAGAAATAACACTTTGATTCAGACAACAATGTTCACAGGCCTCTTCGAGGGGGCAACCTCCAATCGAGCAACGCTCTGTTACAATAATCTCCAAGCTAGGGTTTTCATACCATCGACCCTTATTTATACTAAATATGTCTATTAAGAGAAGCATCTAGAGGAAGATCCTTCTAGAAGCGAAAACTTCTATTAGGTCTTCTTACATCCACCTTATTCTATTTTATTGAAAGGCCTTATTAATATTGACCTTTATTACATTCGAATACATTGATCTACCTATGTGCAGGTTAGGACTTTAACATGTTCGCCCCCTTAAAAACAACCTTGTCCTCAAGGATAGAGATGTGGAAACTGCTGCAGAATGGTAGCTAGTTCCCAAGTGGCATTTGCTGGAGTCATATCTTTCCACTGTACTAGCACTTCCTTGATGGTTCTCTGACGCAGGCGACGCTCACACTGGTCCAAAACTGCTTCTGGTTGTAGCCAAATGGATCATTCTTCAACTAACTCTGGAAGGTGGGTTTGAATTTGGTACATGGTTCCAATCACCTTCTTCAAGCATGAAACATGAAAAGAAAGATGTAGCTTCGACTGACTAGGTAGAGCTAACTGATATGCGACTTGTCCCACATGCTTGAGAACTGTGTAAGGGCCATAAAATTTGGGTGCTAGCTTCTGACAATGCTCGTCCTTGAGGGAAGTTTGCTTATATGGTTGAAATCTCAGAAACACCTAATCCCCTTCTGTAAATTGATGTTCAGAGTGACCTTGATCTGCTTGCTGCTTCATTCTATTTGAGCCATGACCAAGTTCTCTTTAATGGTACGAAGGATATCCTCTCGGATTGTAAGTGTTTGGTCAACCACCTGGACCTTCGAGGTACCCGGTAAGTATGAGAGAATTGAAGGTGGCTTCTTTCCATATACCACTTCAAAATGAGTCATGCAAGTGGTTGTATGGTATGTAGTGTTGTACCACCATTCAACGAGGGGTAACGATTGAGCCCACTGGTGTTGTTTTTCAGAGGCAAAGCACCTCAGATATGTTTCCAAACACTTGTTAACAACTTTCGTTTGACCATCTGTCTGGGGATGATAAGTTGAGTTGAGATGCAATTGTGTGCCTTGTAGCTTAAACAGCTCTTGCCAAAAATTGCTTGTGAAAGTTGGGTCTCGATTGGAAACAATAGAGTGCGGCATGCCATGAAGCTTGAAGACCTAGTCCATGAAAATTTGAGCCACCGTGGATGCAGTAAATGGGTGGGGAAGAGCGCAAAAATGAGCATACTTGGAAAGGCGATCCACCACCACCATTATGA
>ML782068.1:331788-342830 GCA_009831015.1 Picea engelmannii | reverse complement strand
GCAATGAATGAAGAGCTTGATCAGATTGAGAAGAACAATACTTGGGAGTTGGTCCCTAGACCTGAAGATAAGAATGTAATAGGTTCCAAATGGGTATTCAAGAATAAAATGAATGAAAAAGGAAAAGTTGTTAGAAATAAAGCCAGATTGGTTTATAAAGGATATGCACAAGTTGAAGGTCAGGACTTTGATGAAACTTTTGCACCAGTGGCAAGATTGGAAGCTATCAGGATATTTCTTGCTTATTCCTGTCATAAGAACTTCAAAGTTTATCAGATGGATGTTAAGTCAACGTTTCTTAATGGAGATCTAGAGGAAGAAGTGTATATGGAGCAAACTGAAGGATTCTCATTGACAGACGATCCTAATTATGTTTGTAATTTGAAGAAGGCCTTATATGGACTAAAACAAGCACCACAAGATTGGTATTATAGACTGGACAAATTTCTACAAGAAAAAGGGTTCAAGAAAGGTATTGTTTACAGTAACCTTTACATTAAGTCTAAAGGTGATAACTTACTAGTTGTTTTGGTTTATGTAGATGATATTACTTTTGGTTGTACTAATGAATCATTTGTCCAGTGGTTTGCTAATTCTATGCAAACAGAATTTGAAATGTCCATGATAGGAGAACTATCATATTTTCTTGGCTTACAAGTAAAACAAAGCTCTGCAGGAATTTTTATTTCTCAAGAAAAGTATTTGAAAGAGATATTGAAGAAATTTCAGATGGAAGATTCCTCCACAGTCAGCACACCTATGGTGGTTGGTTGCAAGCTGAGCAAAGATGATATCTCACCTGGTGTTGATCAAAGAACATATCGTTCTATGATAGGTAGTATTTTGTACATCACAACATCCTGTCCTGATATAATGCAAGTTGTTGGAATGGTAGGTCGTTTTCAGTCTGCTCCTAAACAAACTCATTTGGTAGCTATCAAGAGAATATTTAAATACTTGAAGGGAACAATGACATATGGACTGTGGTACCCTAGAAATTAGAATTTCCAGTTAACTGCTTATTCAGATGCAGACTGGGCAAACTGTGTTGATGAGAGAAAAAGCACCAGTGGAGGAGCATTTTTTCTGGGTGACTCATTAGTTGCATGGCTCAGTAAGAAGCAAGGATCTATTTCATTATCCACTACAGAGGCAGAATACATTGCTGTTGCTACTTGCTACACACAAATCTTATGGATGATACAAACTCTTGCAGATCTGAAGGTAACTTACATTGATCCTATTCCAATATATTGTGATAACACAAGTGCCATTAGTGTCTCCAAGAATCCTGTTCTTCATTCCAAGACTAAGCATATTCCAATCAAGTACCATTTTCTCCGAGAACAAGTTACAAATAGAATTGTTCAGCTGAATTATATTCCTTCCAAAGAACAGATTGCTAATATCTTTACTAAACCATTAGCAGCGACCCCTTTTGGATACCTTCGTCAAAAGTTGGGGGTTATAATCTCTGGTGTTTAATCTGTTCACCTGGTCAGGGGGAGTACTTATTGACTATCTGGTGTATTCCCAAGATGCTTATAGTCGACAGGGGGAGTATGATTTTGCAAACAGATCAGGGGAAGAATGTTTCTTCTTTAACATTGATGTCAAAGGGGGAGAAAAGAGTTAGGGAGAAGAGATCTGAATGCGATCCGAATGCATGTGGGTGCTTGTATTGCCATCAATGCCAAAGGGGGAGATTGTTGGCAATTATTTAATAGACAATGAATGCTTGACATTGATGGCAAGTACAATGGTGAGGACGGCATACAGCGAATGCTTGTCATTGATGGCAAGTACAATGGTGAAGACGACATGAGTACAAGAAGTTTGTGATCGACAGGTAAACAAAAGATAAGTTCAGGAAGATCGAGTGATTGAAGGCCCGAGAAGCATTTTTGATCGTTAGATCACATCCAAAACTCCCGACAACATGAGGGTCGTCAGATCTGAATAAAGAAAAGAAGAGCGCACTGAAGAGGATAGATCACAGGCGTCAGATCCGAGAGCAGGGTCCAACCACCATTGGATCGAAGAGAACCTGCACGGTCTTTAAACTACAAGGAGAAGTGGGTGTAATCACAATATGCAAATTTGCGATGAAATCTGAGCTGTCAGATCAAACTTTGATCTGGACCGTTAATTCCAGTCACTATCGGAGTATCAGGGATCGAGACTTTGAAATGTTAAAATCATTTGACAACAAGAACCCCGAAATCGTGATATGCGATTTTGCGATTTAATCGCCGCCACTGAATAGAGATCAGATCTGGACCGTTGATTTAACTTATTGGAGTTTCGGGGATCGCGAACTCAAGAGGGAAAGAACTCAATACATCAAGAATGTCGATTTCGCGATATGCGAAATCGAGATTGAATCTGAACCGTCAGATCAAGAAATAACCTGGACCGTTGATCACAGCTCGTATTGGAGTTTCATGAATCACGATTTGAAACAAATGCAACAAGAACCCCGATTTCGCGATATGCGATATCGTGATTCAATCACAGCCATTGAATCAAGATCATACCTGGACCGTTGATCACAACCCATATCGGAGTTTCATGAATCATGATTTGAAACAAATGCAACAAGAACCCCGATTTCACGATATGTGATATCGCGATTCAATCGCAGTCATCAAGTCAATATCAGACCTGGACCGTTGATCAAACTCCACATCGAAGCTTCGTGAATTCCGACATAGAGAGGCAAAGAACACAATGCAACAAGAATGTCGATTTCGCGATATGTGAAATCACAATTTAATCGCAGCCGTTGAATAAAGAAGTGATCTGGACCGTTGATCTGACTTCTTCGTGGAGTTTCGGGGATCGGGATTTGTAAGTGACAAAAACTCTGAGTGCCAAGAATGCCGAAATCACGATGTGTGAAATCTCGATCGGATCTAAATCGTTGGATCAAGTATTGATCGGAGGGTTACTGTCCTTTCTCGCAGATTAACTTTTCAGTTATAAATCCGTTAGTGAAATGGACTCATGATTTCCAATCAGTTGGCGTTTCAGTTGCTTAGACAGTTGTTGTCATTTTGCCTAAGGAGTTGGGAAGTTGAACCGTTGTGTTCGAGTGTATAAAAGGAATATGAAGCAGACTGTGTAAAGTTGGTTGTTCTGGACAGGAAAGGAATGAAAAAGTAAGAAAGGATGCGTGGTAGGAAAGGAAGTATATGTGCAGAGTGAAATGGAACACAGAGCAGAAGAGCAGAGCAAGAGAAAACGCAGAGCAGAATAACATAACGAGTTGAAGAAGAGAAGAGCAAGAGAAAACACATAGCAGAATAACATAACGAGTTGAAGAAGAGAAGAATGAGAGTACGAGTTGATGCAGAGCAGACCTATTGAACAGATAGAGGAAGAGAAGATTTGCAGAACAGTTTCTGAAAGGTCAGACTTACAGAATAGAGAAAGGAAGGTAAGAATTGATTTATCTGGGTAATTGTCTGTGTATTCATTATTTGATATTTTAGGGAGGTTGGGAGGTGCTCGAGAGGACTTTTGTCCTCATAGGTTCAAGTGGGAGCTTGAACACAGGAAGTTGTAGCTTCCATCTGGTTGCAGCCAGAGAAACCAGGGTGGCAGGGAGGTGCAAGGGAGAACTAGTGTTCTCTGTTATGCAGGTTGGAGCCTGTGTAACTGGAAGTTGGTGCTTCCATCCAGTTGGTGTTGGAACATTCAGGAAGTTGGTTCTTCCATCCAGTTGGTGCTGGAATATTCAGGGAGTTGGTGCTTCCTTCTAGTGGGTGCTAGACAAACCAGAGAGTTGGTGCTCTCAAACAAGTTGCAGCTTGTAAAACAGAGGTAGCAGCCTCACATTGAGTTGGTTCTCAATTGTAAATGATGTACAGAACTGAAAAAGACTGCCTATCATTTCGAAGAAGAAGAGGTTTTCTCCCTTTATGGGTTTCCTCGTGAAAATCTGTCTCTGTGTGTACTTTATGTGTGACTGATGGTCTTTACTTTTACTGTCCATGTGCTATATATTGTTGATGATTACTTGAAGGAAGATTAATAATGTTTAAAAGGTATAAAATTGTTTAAGCTCATAAACAACTGATTCACCCCCCCTCTTAGTTGTTTTAGTATTTCCAACAGGGGAAACCTCCAATCGAGCAACACTCTGTTACAATAATCTCCAAGCTAGGGTTTTCATACCCTCGGCCCTTATTTATACTAAATATGTCTATTAAGAGAAACATCTAGAGGAAGATCCTTCTAGAAAAGGAAGCTTCTATTAGGTCTTCTTACATCCGCCTTATTCTATTTTATTGAAAATGCCTTATTAATATTGACCTTTATTACATCCGAATACATTGATCTACCTATGTGCGGGTTAGGACCTTAAAAAAATCTTCTTTTCACTCAGTGCATTTTTAATCGCCTTGTCTGGGACAGGATTGTTTAGGTCAACAACATCAACACTAACTGGAAAGGGACCTCCATTTATGCTTGCTTCGAACATTGGATTTCCAGCAAGCACAACTTCAAGATTCTCCCTTCGATAGTTAATTGGTTTATCTGGCTGACTAGGAATTTAAAAATATCTGAAAATAAGCTACCCTCTATCAGTTAAGTAGTCTGTAAAGCTCTTGGACTGTACCATAGTTGGAAAAATACTCATCCAGATCTTAGAAAAAAAAAGACTCTAGTCAGACCTATTCTTACTGAGGATACTCTGATGGGATGGTTCGATGGAGAAGCTCAACTTAGTGGCTCTTTATGTGGCACAGGTGGACTGATTAGAATCAACAAAAACTCTTTTTATCGATGGAATTTTTGTTGCGGCCCAGACACCAACACAAGGGAAAAACTATTATCGATGGACTTTTTGCTGCGGCCCAGGCTACACTTCATTTGGATTCTAGATTGCATATTGAACATCTACAATTGATTGGGGAATCAAGAGTTATCATCAACTCGATAAACCATAAAGGAAAGCTTCAAACTATCACTCTATTGGCCTGGAAGGACAAAATAAGATCACTACAACGCCATTTTAAGAAGCTCACCTTCACTCATATCTCTCGAGAGTACAACATGGAAGTCAAACTCCTATCAAAGACATCATTACAAGGGAAAGCAGGTTTGATCACATACACCCATTGGCTAGATGGTCATGAGGGCCCCACTCTCGCTACAAACATTTACTAGGAATATTGTCCTAAGCTCCTTGTCTAGACAATTTTTTTGGCAGATGTTCGCCCTTCACCAAGTTTTGGGAGATTCTTGGTCATGTTGACCTATTTTGGATTTCGACAGCCTGTCGAAGGATGAGCTATTACACATTATTTCCATCACCCTCATGATCATTAATGATGTAAACCTATCTGTTGCCTTCAGAGAGGTCAGTGACCTAAATTTATGAAGAAAGAAGGGAGAAGAACTTTCCTTGAGAGAAGAAGTTGTGTTTTCCTCTGTAAAAACCCTATTTTGGAGGATTTCCACGGGCTGCACCATAGATGGCGTGCGGAAATGCTTGATTTTCGTAGGCTTCACTATAGCTAGGGTGCGTAATTTCCATAGACTGCACTATAGACAGGTCACGACGGCCTTCGTATGTGGGAAAAATGAGCATTTTCTCGATGATTCTAGAAGGAGAAGCTTCTATGGTAAGGTGGCCTCCGTATGGTTTGGATCTTACTCGCTTTCATGATTTAGTGGGATCATCCTAACATCTTCACCTTATCCTCTTCAACTTATAAAAGGAGAGGAGCTCTCATGGAGAAAGTTGGTTGGATTTGGCTTGGAATTATTAGCTTGGTTAGAGTGTCTTTGAGCTTTTCTTTTGTCAAGATATATGTCAGATCTATAGTCTCAGAATTCTTGGATCAAGAGTGTGTAGGAAGCAAGGAAATGTTGGAAGGAACCTTATGACATCAAGTCATCTGGTTGTAATCTCTCTTCCTATCATTAATATAATACAGTGGCATGTTTCTTTCCCATAGAATTATCTTTATTTTATTGCATAATTCCTTGATCATATGCATAGGTTGCCATTCAATATACTCTCTCTGCTTTCACTTTGGTTGGTTTGCGTCTCACTGTAGGATCAATATCACAAGAGCACCGGAGCGAAACAGGAACAACAAAGACATAAGGAAGCGACATTTAAAGGTATGTATATCATCTTTTGATCAGTAGTAAATTTGATGATTAGAGCCTAGGGAAAGCACCATGTCCTCTCATGTTTTGTTCTAGATCTAGGTGGATCTAGAGAGATTAGTCTATCTCCGCATTCATCGATTTATCTGATAACAAAATTGGTGACTCCACTGGGGAAACAAATGTTTTCCTAGTTTTCCTAGTTTTCTTTCTTTGAATGCTTGGTTTATGTTTTTTGAGTCACTGGAAGATCCAGCTTGACTCTCTGACTATTAAACTTCACTGGAAAACCTTCTCAATTTTTAATTTTTTCCATTTTTGTTTGATTTCTGCACCTTGCTTTGAGGGATAGTGCAACGACTTAGGATTTTTGCGCCCTACCTATTTTGACAAGTGTGGAAATGTCGCACCCTACCCATATCTGGCCCATAGAAATCAGTGATTTCCGCACTGTGCTAGTCTTCCAGCCTGCAGAAATTGTGAAATTCTTGATTTTTGATGGTTTTCCTTACCCATACCTTGGATTTCGTTTTGGGGTGATTTTTTGGGTTTGATTATGATTTGTTTACAGTCTACTTGATAGTTTTTGAGCTGCTTTTAGCCATCTTTGCTTTGTTTTCTTTTGAAAGATTTGATATCTTCCTTTGAGTGTCTTTCAGTTACAAAGCCATTGTTTTTTCTTTAGAATTGTTCGGTGAAGGAACTTATTTTTCTTTTATTGAATAGTTCGTGTTAAAAGATAAAAAATTTGGTTGCTTTGTTTCATGTCGATTTGCTATTGTTTTTAGCCATCTTTGAAACAAAAAATTTTAATTTCTTTCTTTATCTTAGATTGGGGGCATCCTTACATTTGAAGTAGTGAAATTGCATGATTCTTGGCATTTGTTGGTCTTAAATTCTGAAAAATATATGGGGGGGGCATGTATCGTGCATTGGTGTATAGTCTCTTTTTTTCATTTCTTGAGAATCTTGATTTTCATGAGTTTAATATATTTTGGGACATTGTGTATATGGGAATGATAAATGTTTTCTCCTTCTCGTAGCATAGCTTTGATCAAAATGAAAGATTACATCTTCATCTCTTTGCATAACTTTCAAGTCGGTCAAAGCACCATATTGTCCATGCCATCTTCCTTTTGAGTAACAACAATCTTAAGATAAAGCGCTTATAAAAATTAATTAGACATTTTTACATTTTCTGGTAGCAGACCTACATTCAATTAGTTGTAGGGCTTTGGAATAGGTGTGAAAGATAACTTTCCAAAGCTGCAAACAAACATAGAATCTTGAGTTAGGGAGCGACGAAATCCACTGATTACATTTTTTCCTAGGAAGCCCTTCTAACACAAGGGTCAATCACAAGGTCGCATTGAGACTGGCAGATTTACTCACCTTGCTTTGTTGGTATTGGTGTAAAGGTTGCATGTATTATGGGGGTCGCTTGAGAGGTATACCCACAATGATGAGTGGAAGCCCTTCAAATTGATTTCGAGCTAGATACCCTGCCCTTGCGCATTGATCGGACTGTCGACTGTTTGCCCAGGAATCACTATAGTGATTGGTAACCTTAGCGGCCTATCTCTTTAGGGTCTTTACACAAGGTGATTGTGGAGGGGCAAGTCTTCACGGTACCTGGAATTGACATTGGCCAAACTCACTCAGGCTCCTTGGAGGGTATACCCATGTTTATGTGTGGGAGCTTGCACCAGGGTGTAAGTCCATTAAGTAGGTCGTCAACGTAACTTTTCCACCCACTCTATCTCAACCCCTTCTTACTTTGTCCCTGCAACGTTGGATTTCATCACCAACTAGTGTGCTCATTGTGAGAAGGTTTTGTTTGCTTTCTTGCTTACTATATTTTTAGTGTGTGTTGTTTGTCCCCCCTAGCAGACTCTAGGTTGGATTTTTATTTAATGGAATCAGTTCCCGGAATGACCAATGAAGGAACCCCTTTTCCAGGGGAACCTTTTGTTTTTCTTTCTTACAGAAACATCGTTCCTCCTCACATCGCTACTTTGAGCCTTCTAGGTCTCACAATTGGATTGCCAGTATGGTTGTTTTCCACTCAGGTAATTCTAAATGCAGTAAGTGCTTCAGTCATAAGCACTTCCCCCCAAGAACATCAACCTCATGTTGATCCTTCACCTTCGTCACCAGTAACATCTTCTTTGCCTTCTTCACTTGCAAGGTTAGCTTCTTTGTCGAGTGAAAGCTCTAAAGCTGGTAACTCGGTGGATAAGAAGAAGAGGAAGAGGAAGCATAAGAAGAAGAAAAATAAACAAGGATCCATGCTTCCAACCACTATCGGACATGTTGGAAAGAAACCAATTATTGTTAATTGTAATGGGAGTGTTGATGATGCCAAGAACACCTAAACAACGCGTAAGCCTAAGTACCCTTACAGGATTTGTAAGGGTAGCCATATTCTTAAGGATTTCCCTGGTCTATCCAAGGTTATAGAATCATGGTCTACAGACCCTCACCAACCCATGTCATTAGCCTCTGAACAACATGTTGATGACTTCCCGTCGACTAGTCACAATATAGTTGGGAAGACGAAAAGTAGAGCCAAGTTCCCGTGTATGTTATGCAAAGGGCGTCATTTAACTCATCTTTTCCCTCATATGGAAGAAGCCTCGAAATTCCCGGAAGACATGACTGTTTCACAGCCTCAACTTCCAGCTGCTTATCACAAGATTTCTCTCAACCCACCTATAGTTGATGGAATGATCAATGTGGTTCCCCTGTCAATCAGTTCGGTTGATCAAGTGGTCAATCTAGTCACATCCTTGGTTGAACCAGTGGACCAAGTGGTCGATCCGATCCCATCTTCGGTCAATCCCACTCTCCTGTTAGAGAGTGAAACCCAAGTGGTTGATCCTTTTCCAAGTGTCGACCCCATTCTCACCTTGGAGAATGCAACCCAAGTGGTATGTAACACACCCACTACCATAATCAAAATTTCGTTGATTTCTACAGAATCAAAGCCCCCGAAATATCTACGGAGGCCTAGCGTAAGCTAGCTCTTTCTCTCTCTCTACTCCCATGTGATCGCGGGTCATGATCATAGGTCAAATAATCATGGCGCCTATTTGTATTTCACACCTCAGCGCTACAGGGATGTCGAATCGTTCGAATCTGCAACCGTCGAACCCCGGCAGGGTTAGTGACTGGCCAATAGGGATGAATCCCTATAGGGTTAGAAAATGGCCATTAAGAACGGCCCTGTCGCACGGTTGAGTGGAGTATAGGTGGCAAGAGGGGAAACACGACACGGTGGGTGATGTGACAGGAGATGGGTCCCAATTCACATGCCACTCCATTCCGGACCCCCCCCCCCCATTAAAGGAAGAATGACAAGGGGGGTCTGGAATTCGCCTGAATATCATTGATGAAGGCGAATAAATCTTGATTGTTCCAGAGTTGCGCGTTCGATTTCGGACCCCCCCCTCACCGCTAAAGGTAGAACAACAAGGGGGCTCCAGAATGAAGCCTCAGTCGTGGATCTGGGTGGGTGGACTTTGGCTGTCCAGATCTGCTCGCCACTTACCCTAAGGCGCATTCGCGCCCCAGCTTAAAGTTGACTTCTCTTCCTCACTTCTAACGGTCATTATAGACCCTGAGATCCTCCAAAAGAATCTCGTCCGTTCATCGGGACTTAACCACATGCTAACATATCGATATTCATAAGTCTGGATTTCAGGGTTTGAGAGCACGAGGGAACATGCCCTTCGATATCCCGAGTGTCGAAACGTCGAAGTGCCAAACAAGCCTAAATTGGTGATTATCCCCTTGGGTTATGCCTTGGTCAATATGACCTATTCCCACATGACCACACTCTCTCTTCCGTCAGGATTTATCAAGGCGAGAGCCCGACCTCTTGTCAGCGGAACTCCCAAATCCCCGATCCCTGATTTCCTGAAACAGGTAATCTCTCGACACGTAGCCTCCTGAAATCAGTAGGCCTACGACTGCTTCGGGGTTTCCACCATGGAAGATCCTGATCTCTCATCACTAGAAATCCCGAGTTCCCGACTCCCGATTTCTTGAAATGGGAAATTTCACGACATGTGGTCTCCTTTAATTGAATGACCTGAATCTACTTTGGGGTTTCTACCATGGAATGCCCCGATATTTCGTCACTAGAACTCCTGAGTTCCCGATTCCCAATTTCCCAAAATGGGAAATCTCATGACACGTGGCCTCCTTTAATCGGACGGTCCAGATCTATTTCGAGGCTTTCACCCTTATTCACTGGGGGTTTAACCCTTGGGTATCTCTTGATAGATCCAATGGCTGTCGGGTTTTCCAGCCGAGATCTGATGGCTCAAATAGTTTCCTAACTTGTGCATTCTCCCACGACTTCCTGGCCGTGGAAAAATCAACGGTCCAGATGTTCTCATGGACCTTGGGGATCCATGATCCCGATCTCTTCGCTACCCATGAAGACACATAAATAAAAAGTGGTTAGGAATTTAACCCCCCCCTACTTTCTCCTACCAATCTAACAGTCATGCGTTACCATAGATTTCTCGACGGGATCTCGTTCGTCGATCAACACCTATTCAGGGTTAAGACGCTTAACCCTCTAGTTTCTTCTTCCGATATGACGGTTGTGAGTGACCACCGATCTCTCGATGGGATCTCGTCCATCGATTCGATACTTATCAGGGATTTCTTAAGGCCTTGCACCTTCACGTCCTTTTTCCCAGGTTCTTGATGGGCCTTTTCGAGAAGGGTATCTCTATGGGGAGGTTTACCCAGGGTACTATATGAGGCAGATAAGGGTATCTCTCTCCCAAGAACCAGGCATGAAGTCTGAATTAGATCAGTATGCATATAAATAACGATTTATGAGAACATAAGCCATACGTAGTCTTTCCATATAAACATACAACTACCAGTACTGATCAAGA
>ML782068.1:311824-330988 GCA_009831015.1 Picea engelmannii | reverse complement strand
ATTTTGTTGGATAATAATAAAGAAAGGACCTGGCAATTTCTCTGGTGGACGTAGCCCACACTGGGTGAACCACGTAAATATGTGTCTCTCTTATATTGTGTATCTTCTGTGTTTTATTTCCGCATTTGTTTTATTTTATTGCTTCGCGGTCCTGTTTTTCTAACACCATGTACCTACCAGCCTGCGAGACATTTAATTCGGGGCCAACGAACCGCTTTTGGTTCTCCGGGCCAGTGGAGTCCAAATACGATATTGATTTTTGGTGGAAGTTAACGCCACCTTTCTAGGTGCCTTCCACCGCCTTTCTGCAACCATCGTGGTCTCTTTTTCAGCATATCCCCTCTCAGCAGTCCTGTAATATAAATTCACAATATTATTCACATTCATCTACCTTTTCCACAAGGTCCATTCACATCACATATTCACATTTCTGAGTTTTCCACAGTTCTTGGCCAGTCCGGTTGTTTTTACAAACTGGGGGAAACAGGGTGTTACAATTCCCTCCCCCTTAAAGGAACATCGTCCTCGATGTTCTATCTATTAACATGAATTGCATGTACAAAAGTAAACAAAATCGGATATTCCTGTCTCATGGCATCCTCCATTTCCCATGTAGCCTCATCTAGGCCAAAATGTCTCCACTACACCTTGACATGTGCAATGGTTTGGTTCCGGAGCGGGGTTTCCTTTCTGTCCAATATGCATTAGGGTTCTGGTAGAAATTCTCCCTCCGGTTCCACCTAGATCATAGACCATTCAATTATATGATTAGCATCATGTACATATTTCTTCAATAATGAAATGTGGAAAACATTATGTGCTTTTACTGTGGGAGGAAGTGCTAGCTAATAGGCTACAGGTCCCACTCTATCTAGAACCTCAAAGGGTCCACAATACCAGGGTGACAACTTGGCACAAGCTCCCATTTTCAGGGAACTCCTTCTAGGATTAATTCTGAGATATACATGGTCTCCCATTTTGAACTCTCTTGGATTTCTCTTTTGGTCGGCATAACTTTTCTATCGATTCTGAGCGACCTTCAGATTTTGTTTTATCTTAGTCACTTGATGTTCCATTTCTTTCAACATATCGGGTCCAAAAGAAATCCTGTTTACAGGGTTACTCCAACTGACTGGAGTATTACACGGCCTACCATAGAGGACCTCGAAGGGACTCATCTTTAAGGATGCTTGGTAGCCATTGTTGTAGGCAAATTCTACTAATGGCAGGTAATCTTCCCATTTCTGGGTTGATGCATTACATGCATCCTTAACATATCCTCCAATATTTGATTCACTCTTTCTATCTGTTCGTTGGTTTGAGGGTGATAGGCGATGCTAAACAACAATTTGGTCTCTAAACTAGCCATCAGTGATTTCCAAAAATTGGAAGTAAATTTTGTGTCTTTGTCAGACACTATCTCTTTCGGCATACCGTGCAGTCTGAATACCTCTTTCATGAATACCCGGGTGATATATATCGCCTTGCAGGTTGATTTGATGGGGATGAGATGAGCAGACTTTCTCAGTTTATCCACCACTACCATAATGGCGTCATTATGTTTGGTTGAAGTTGGCAATCCAGTGATAAAATCCATGGAGATGGTTTCCCATTTCCATTCTGGGATGGGTAAAGGTTGCAATAGTCCTGCTGGGTGTCAATGTTCTGCTTTAATCTGTTGGCACTCTATGCATCGGGACAAATATTTGGCTGTTTCTTTCTTCAATCCAGGCCAATAAAATTGTTTTCGGGTGGCAGTGATCATTTTCTGGTATCCTGGGTGACCAGTATATGGTCTTTTATGTAGTTCATCCATAGTGAACCTCTTCAAGTCATCAAAATTTGGAATGTACAGTCTATCTTTGTAAGTGAGCAAACCTCCTTCGGTCATCTGGTAGCCTTCATATTTTACTCCAGCGGGTTCTTGCTGTAGGTACAAGGTCACAGTCTAAATGAAGGGATCTGTCTCTTGTGCATTTCTGACTCTGTTCTTGACACCGGTCTCGCAGGTACTCACCACTGCCAGGTGAGTTTTTTTCATGCTTCTGCTAAGGACATCTGCCACCCTATTTTCTTTCCCTTTAATGTGTTTGATTTCAAAATCAAATTCGCTAAGGAGGGCCATCCATCTAGCTTGTCTGGCATTGAGCTTTGGTTGGTCAAACAAATATCGCAATCCACAGTGATATGTCATAAGTACAAATTTTCTTCCCAAGAGGTAATGCCTCCACATTTTCAAGGCATGCACTATGGCAGCCAGTTCTAGATCATGAGTCACATAGTTGACTTCATGTTCGTTCACTTTTGGGGATTCATAGCAGATCACACTTTCTATTTGCATAAGGAATCCTCCGAGCCCTTCCTTACAGGCATCTGTGCACACAAGGAAGTCAGCTTCTGGGTCAACAATTTTCAACATGGGTGCATGGGTCAGTAGATGTTTCATGGTTTGGAATCTTTCTTCACATTTCTATGTCCACAGGAATTTTGTCCCCTTCTTCTAGAGGGCAGTGATTGGACAACCAATCTTGGAGAATCCTTTTATAAATCTGCTATAGTATCATGCTAATCCCATAAAGGATCTGATGTCTGAAACATCCTTTGGGGTAGGCCATTCCATGATAGACCTGATCTTGTCAAGATCTACTGCTACCCCTTCTTTGGATAGAACATGTCCCAAGTAATGTATTTTCTTTTGGAAGAAGTCACATTTGCTGAGTTTAGAATAGAGATGATGCTCTCTTAGCACTTGCAACACAAGTCTAAGATGCTCTTCATGCTCTTCTCTATTCTTAGAGTAGATTAATATGTCATCAATAAAAACTAGTACAAATCTATCTAAAAATTTACTGAGTACATTGTTCATTAAGCACATGAAAGTGGCAGGGGCATTGGTTAACCCAAATGCCACTACCACAAACTCATAGTGACCATACCGTGTCCGGAAAGTGGTTTTATGGATGTCTTCACCCTTGATTCAGACTTGATGGTATCCTGACCTCAAGTCAATCTTTGAGAAAATAGACACACATCCCAACTGATCGAATAGATCATCGATCCTGGGCAAGGGGTACTTGTTCTTTATGGTTACTTTATTGAGTTGTCTATAATCTATACACAGTCTAAGGGTGCCATCCTTCTTTTTCACAAACAGGACTGGTGCTCCCCATGGGGACACGCTGGGTTTAATATAATCCTTATCCATCAGTTCTTTCAATTGCAATTTGAGTTCAACTAACTCAGGTGTGCTCATCTGGTAGGGTGTCTTAGACACCAACACCGCTCTTGGTGCGAGCTCTATCGAGAAGTCAATGTCTCTTCTCAGAGGTAGACCCGGTACCTCTTGCGAAAACACATCTCTGTATTCTCTCAGGATAGGGTGATCATCAGGGATTGGCTTATCACCTTCGATTGTTTTCAACACCTGTATTGCATATAGGGGACATCCCTTTTGGCAATACTTTCTCATTTGCAGGGTTGATATTTGCCTCACCGAGACAGGTTTTCAGATCCCTTTAAGGGTTATCCTTTTTCCTTCTTTGCTCACACATTCTAAGGTTTTATGCTAAAAATCCAGTTTGGCTTTATGGGAGGCCAACCAGTCCATACCAATCAACAGATCGTATGATCCCAGGGGTAATATGTTAAGGGTTGCTTGGGTGGGGAATTCACCCAACATTAATTGGCAGGCTGGTATGACCTCTGCTACCCTTCTTTTGGTGCCAGTGGGTAAATGTACCAACCATGGCTTGGTTTTTTTTGTGGCATTTGAACCAGGGTCAATCAAAACAGACACCAGATGGTTGAAAATCATACCTTCTATTTCCACCACTGAATCTTGGTGGTCATCTTGGTTATTATCTAAAGTTGCATAAATCTGCGGCACACTCCTTGCCACATCATTGACTGTGGTAGCTTCCTGAATGTTATAAACTTTCCGACTGCTCTGTTGTTGGTGTGGACAATCTCTCAGGAGATGCTCTTCTCCACAACCCCATCATTTCAAAGGTTCTCTCTTTGGGTTATCAGTCTTTACTGGTATAGGTCCAGAAGTTTTATTTCCGTCCGATGAGGAAAGTTCTACTGGAGTACACTTCGGGATGGAAAGATCATTCTGGGGTTCTTCTTGTAGTTCTTAAATCCTGAGGATTTGATCCCCTTTTTCTGAAATCTCGAACCGCTCTTCTGTTTCCAGTCTCCACGAGACTCTGCCCGATGTCCATATTGATCATGACAATATGTTGCCTTTTGCATAGTGTCTTCTAAGGACTTTGGCTCATCAAATTAAATTCAGTTCCGGTATTCCTTGGGTAGCCCACTGATGAAGTGTTGCACCTTCACCTTCTCTACTTTGATGTAGGGTACATATCTCAATAAGTCGAGGAATTTGCTGACATATTCCTCTATAGTGAGTTTCCCCAGTTTGAGTTCATAAAACTCTTTAGTCTTCTCGTCGAAATATTTTTCCGACAAATACTTCTTTCGGAAGTATTTCTCAAACTGTTTCCAGGACAGGTCCTCCTCACGGACCCCTTTCACATTCTTAAGATCTTCCCACCAGATGGAAACTTTTCTGTTCAGATTGAAAGTGGCCACTCGGGCCTTCAAATTCAATAAACAATCATGGACTCTGAAATATTTCTTCAGTCCAAGTAGTTAGGCCTCGGCTTCCTCTCCCTTCTTTATCTCACCGTCGAAGGAGGGAGGTTTGGCCTTTCTGAATTCCTCAAATTTATGACCCTTGGAAGTCTTTTTCTTCTTCTGTTTTCTTCAAGAATAGGAACTGGTCCTACTACTAGAAGATCCTTCTGAATCACCAGCTTCCTTCTCAAAGGAATCATCTAGCACTGGTCCTTTACCTCTGGGGTGGACCTTCCTTGAGGTGCTCCTCTTAGTATGGCCACTGATATGACCATGTTTCTGCATCTCGGGTTCATGCTACATTTGTTGTTGTAGGTCGGATAAGCTCTGCAGTAAAACTGCATTAATTTCAGTTTGTTTTTCTTGTTCTTTCATCATCCTTTCATTGTCGGCCTTGCAGATTTGCAATTCAACCATGAGACTCCTCACAGTCTCAGCTAGATATGGAGGGGTTCCTATTGCTCTTCTTTCGTCAGACTCTTCGTCTATATGGTGGGAACCTTCCCCCATCTCTTGGTGAGTCACCATTCTCTGCGTCTGTAAATTCCCGCAGCTGATCGTCTGCTTGTGTGAAAAGACAAATGTTGGTTATTAGTCAAGAGTTAGATACATTTTTATAACCTGTGCATAAATTCATAACTCTTTCACATGCATACACAGTTGGGTTCTTGTTTCCAAGTTTTGATCCTGGATAAGAGAGTTAAGTTAGGGGGATACTCCTCTTAGGATTTCTTCAAACGGAGCTTATGCGCAACTCGTTCATGAGCCCAATCAGGCCGAGTGTTGTCACCATGCTTTGATACCACTTTGTAACACACCCACTACCATAATCAATTTTTTGTTGATTTATGTAGAATCAGAGCCCTCGAAATATCTACGGAGGTCTAGCGTAAGCTAGCTCTTTCTCTCTCTCTACTCCCATGTGATCGCAGGTCATGATCATACTTCAAATAATCATGGCGCCTCTTTCTATTTCACACCTCAGTGCTACAGGGATGTCGAATCGTTTGACTCTGCAACCGCTGAACCCCGGCAGGGTTAGTGACTGGCCAATAGGGATGAATCCCTACAGGGTTAGCAAATGGCCATTAAGAACGGCCCTGCCACGCGATTGAGTGGAGTACAGGTAGCGAGAGGGGAAACACGACACGATGGGAGACGTGACAGGAGATGGGTCCCACTTAACACGCCACTCCATTCCAGACCCACCCCCCCCATTAAAGGCAGAATGGCAAGGGGGGTCGAGAATTCGCCTGAATGTCATTGATCAAGGCGAATAAATCCTGACCGTTCCAGAGTTGCGCGTTCGATTCCAGACCCCCCCCTCACCGCTAAAGGAAGAACAAAAAGGGGGCTCCAGAATGAAGCCTCAGTCGTGGATCTGGGTGGGTGGACTTTGGCCGTCCAAATCTTCTCGCCACTTACCCTAAGGCGCATTCACACCCCAACTTAAAGTTGACTTCTCTTCCTCACATCTGACGGGCATTATAGACCCTGAGATCCTCCGTAAGAATCTCATTCGTTCATCGGGACTTAACCACATGCTAACATATCGATATTCATAAGTCTAGATTTCAGGGTTTGAGAGCATGAGGGAACATGCCCTTCGGTATCCCGAGTGCCGAAACGCTGAAGTGCCAAACAAACCTAAATCGGTGATTAGCCCCTTGGGTTATGCCTTGGTCAATATGACCTCTTCCCACATGACCACACTCTCTCTTCCATCAGGATTTATCAAGGTGAGAGCCTGACCTCTTCTCATCGGAACTCCCGAATCCTCGATCCTCGATTTCCTGAAACGGGTAATCTCTTGACACGTAGCCTCCTGAAATCGGTAGGCCTACGACTACTTCAGGGTTTCCACCATGGAACATCCCGATCTCTCATCACCAGAACTCGCGAGTTCCTGACTCCTGATTTCCCGAAATGGGAAATCTCACGACACGTGACCTCCTTTAATTAGGTGACCCGAATCTACTTTGGGGTTTCTACCATGGAATTCCTTGATCTTTCGTCACAAGAACTCCTGAGTTCCCGATTCCCGATTTCCCGAAATGGCAAATCTCGTGACACGTGGCCTCCTTTAATCGGACGGTCTAGATCTATTTCAGGGCTTTCTCCCTTATTCACTAGGGGTTTAACCCTCAGGTATCTCTTGATAGATCCAACGGTTGTCAGGTTTTCTAGCCGAGATCTGACGACTCAGACAGGTTCCTAACTTGTGCATTCTCCCACGACTTCCTGGACGTGGAAAAATCAATGGTCCAGATTTTCTCATGGACCTTGGGGATCCACGATCCTGATCTCTTCGCTACCCATGAAGACATAGAAAGACAAAGTAGTAGGGTATTTAACCCCCCCCTACTTTCTCCTACCAATCTAACAGTCATGGGTGACCACAGATTTCCTGACAGGATCTCGTCTGTCAATCAACACCTATTCAGGGTTAAGGCGCTTAACCCTCCAATTTCTTCTTCTGATATGATAGTCGTGAGTGACCAGCGATCTCTCGATGGGATCTCATCCATCAATTCGATACTTATCAGGGATTTCTTAAGGGCTTGCACCTTCATGTCCTTTTTCTCAGGTTCTTGATGGGCCTTTTCGAGAAGGGTATCTCTATGGGGAGGTTTAACCAGGGTACTATCTAAGGAAAATAAGGGTATCTCTCTCCCGAGAACCAAGAATTAAGTCTAAATTAGATCAGTATGCATATAAATAACGATTTATGAGAACATAAGCCATATGTAGTCTTTCCATATAAACATACAACTACCAGTACTGATCAAGACACCATACATATATTCTTATAATGAAATCATTCATAATTTCACAGCTTATGATCATAAATGTTAGCATACATATATTTCAAGATGCCAAAGGAAAAACACTTATCAGAAAGTAACACCAGGGGTTATGTAACTGCTGAGAGGGGTGCTTGTTTCCACCCAACCGTAGGCTCTACGACTCCCAACGGATTTACCACTAGCCACCCCCGAGCTGAGACCACGATGCTGTGAGACTGCATCTCTGTTTACCAGTGACCAGGAGCAAAGGTTACTCTCCTTACTCTCTACTATCACCCACTCCGCATAACGCCAGAGTTCTCTTTCTCCCCTCGCGTCTGCCCCCCAATTGCTTCTCCCCCATGCATTATCCTCTTGCGAGGTTGCGTGTGGCGCGATTTCCCTCGCGCTGGTCAGGCCTGATGGCTCTACGGATGGGCGGTTCACCTCCCCATCCCTCATTAATTCCTAAGGAGCCATGTACCTACCAGCCCGCAATACATTTAGTTCAGGGCCAGCAAGCTTCTTTTGGTTCTCCAGGCCAGTGGACTCCAATTACGGTATTGATTTTCGGTGGAAGTTAACGCCACCTTTCCAGGTGCCTTCCACCACCTTTCTACAACCATCATGGTCTCTTTTTCAGCATATCCCCTCTTAGAAGTCTTGCAATATAAATTCATAATATTATTCACATTCATCGAACTTTTCCACAAGGCCCATTCACATCACATATTCACATTTCTGAGTTTGCCAGAGTTCTTGGCCAGTCCAGTTATTTTTACAAACTGGGGGAAATAGGGTGTTACGTGGTCGATCTGATCTTGTCATCGGTCGATCCTACTCTCCCTCTTGAGAGTAAACCTGATACTGCCCACATTTTTCTCATAAATACAAACTCCTCCATGCTGGGGGGTATTCCTCCTTCTCCCATGGAACCTCGTCCAAGTAATGAAGCCATCCATTTTAATTGGGGTGTGCTAACTGGACCTCATCTTCCCTCTCACATTCATTTCCAGATTACAGTGCAAGTTTGTGGTCAGGACGTTCCTCAGACATTGATAGATGAAGGTGCGTCCGTTAGCATTTTGTCCTCGTTTTCTTAGCAAGCTTTGGGTTGTCCTCAACTTGCCCTGGTTACGCAGAATTTGTTAGCTTTTAACAGAAGAACTAGTCAACCTTTAGGGACCCTTCCTCAGTTTCCTGTAACTTTGGGAGGTAAAACTGTCTTTATTGATTTCATGGTAGTCCAAGACCCCTTGGATTTTTATTTACTCCTTGTGCAATATTATGTCTATGCCATGAAAGATATTGTGTCCACTCTTTTTCGTGTGATATCTTTCCCTCACGATGGAAGAATTGTGACCATTGATCAACTTTCATTTTTTGGTCCTGACTTGACCTCAATGACCTCACTACAAGATTCTTATATGCAGATGGTATCACCCCCACCACAGGTCAATTATGTGGCGTTGTCTCCCATGCCTTTCACTCCCAATGACAATGACTTGGATCCAGTAGTTGACATGGTGATCTCTTCGGTACGGGTATTGGATCCTAATCTACTTACCTCTATCATGACCATCCTTACCTCTAACTGGACCTTGTCTTCCCTCTCACATTCCTTTCTAGATTACAGTGCAAGTTTGTGGTCGGGATGTTCCTCAGACGTTGATAGATGAAGGTGCGTCCATTATCATTTTGTCCTCTTTTGCTTGGCAAGCTTTGGGTTGTCCTCAGCTTGCCCCAGTTATGCAGAATTTTTTAGCTTTTAATAGAAGAACCAATCAACCTTTAGGGACCCTTCCTCAGTTTCCTATAACTTTGGGAGGGAAAACTGTCTTTATTGATGTTATGGTAGTCCAAGACCCCTTGGATCTTTCTTTACTCCTTGGGAAAGATTATTTCTATGCCATGAAAGCTATTGTGTCCACTCTTTTTCGTGTGATATCTTTCCCTCACGATGGAAGAATTGTGACCATTGATCAACTTTCATTTTTTGGTCCTAACTTGACCTCAATGACCTCACTACATGGATCTTATATGCAGATGGTATCGCCCCCACCACAGGTCAATTATGTGGAGTTGTCTCCCATGCCTTCCACTGCCGATGACAATGACTTGGATCTGGTAGTTGACATGGTGATCTCTTCGGTAGGGCTATTGGATCCTAATCTCCTTACCTATATCACGACCCTTGACATGTGTTCCTTCCAGAGTGTGCTTCTTCCATCAAATTAAGATCTCTTGGAAGCCATGACCGAGTTTTATTCCTTGACATGGTGTCCTTCCAGAGCATTGTCCTCTTCGAAGCCGTGATCAAGAAGAGTCTCGAGCATGATTTTCTGATTTCGAGCTCATTAAAAAATGAAACCATCTGTGAGCATGATTTTCTGATTTCAAGATCGTTAAAAAATGAAACCATCTTCGAGCATGATTTTCTGATTTCAAGCTAGTTAAAAAATAAAACCATTTTTGAGCATGGTTTTCTGATTTCAAGCTCATTAAAAAATGAAACCAGTTATGAGGATAGATTTTTTCATCTCTGTTGGCATCAGAAGTCACTCCTAGATTGCAGTAGGAGAAGAGCCCAACTCCCATCAATTTAAATGTCACGATTTGTTGATAAAGGGTGATGAATGGAAGTAAACTCAGAACAATATCATTCTAACTCAGAAAACTGGATTGGAATAGCTAAGACATGTGAGGTCTTGATCTAATTTAAGCCAGTGATTTTTCATATTAGTGAGTAAGTGGAGGGGAAAGCAAAGGAAATAAAGTCTGGTCTGGACATACGGTCTTCCAACAACCTTTAAAAAGGGGGAAAGTCACAAATATGAGATCCTCTCAGATCTGAGAAACTTCAAGAAAATTAAGATGTTGCAAAACTAATATAATCAAACATATGTTATATAGTCATTACAACACCCGACTAGATCATCTATTCCCGGGGTCTTAAGATTCAGAGGAAAAAGGGGAGGAAGATGCTGGCTTCCATTAAACAAGAAGTCTCAAATATCAATCTATAACCAGGGAACTAGAGGCTTCGTTGAAGCTTTACAATTGGGAGCTTAGCTCTACCATCCATCCCTACAAAAATACAAAAGCTGAGTATATATACTCATAGAAACTCACCACCTTGGCAGCAGGAGGGTAGCTGAAACATTAAAATCCAACCTAGCGTGTGCAGGATCCTCTGGTCAGACGAGGACATCAGATCGACATGGCTTCTTAGGAAAACCTACACACAAGACAATCTTGGGCAGACTGCCTGCCAGAACTTCCATGCCTTACATTTAAGGAGTGAGGCGAGGTTTCAACCACCTCCTCCTACCTTTATTTACCTCTAGCAGGGATCAGGATCAAGGCCGAGTTGAATTGGCACATGGAGAATGTGGTGATGCCTCCTACAGCTAAACCCAATTCTTTGGCCCTTTAACCAGCTCTTTCTATCACCTCAAGTGACCACGGGCCGTGACCCTGCACCTATCTTCAAAAGCACTTTTCTCATTTTGCATTTCGGTGATTCCAGATGCAGTGGAGGAGAGACCCCCTATATTTCAAAGTCCCAGTAGCCAAAATGCCAAAATGGCTAATCATTTCACGTTTCCCGATGCAATGGATGAGAGACCCCATGTCTTTTGAAGTTTCGGTAGCCGAAATTCCAAAATGGATAATCATTTCATGTTTCGGGGTTTCCCGATGCAATGGATGAGAGACCCCATCTCTTTTGAAGTCCCGGTAGCCGAAATGCCGAAATGGCTAATCATTTCGCATTTCAGGGTTTCCCGATGCAATGGATGAGAGACCCCGTGTCTTTTGAAGTCTCAGTAGCCGAAATGTCGTAATGGCTAATCATTTCTCACTTCAGGGTTTCCCGATGCAATGGATGAGAGACCCCATGTCTTTTGAAGTCCCGGTAACCAAAATCATGACCGAGCCTGATTAGGTGCCATGTGTCCCAACTGGATCAGACAACCACAATCATTTCATGATTGTGGCCATAAGAGATGAGCCCATGCGCTAAGCCCCATGCAACTCCATGACTCAAGCTTACCCGATGACCGTCGATCTGCTCCGTCTATGGATCGTCACCGTTGAAAAAAAATGCCTGGTCACTTGATTTTAAGCCTGAAATGGACTTCTTTCGTGTGCTGCACTTGGAACTCATGACTCCGGCTTTAGAATAAAACTCATTTGATGGGTTTTTAAACCCCATTTCTATGCATTTACACCAAGGGCCTGAAATTAGAGAGAAACACCCCCCTCACAAGAATTGGCACTAATTGTCTCTGTATCAACCTCATTAAAAAATGAAATAGAGGTTACGAGCATAGTTCATGTTTCTGTTTCAATCTTGTTAAAAAGTGAAATAGAGGTTTGGGGATTATACCTAGAGTCTTGAGCATAGTTCTTCTTTTGTGTCAAGCTCGTTAAAAAATTAAACAACTTCCCTCTCTCTGTTGAGTCAAGTCCTTCATCTATTATTTGAAGCTTCGTTTCCTCCGCCTTTGCAGTTGGATGAAACAAAGCTTGGGGGGTGATGCTTTCAGCCTCTGGACTTCATGCTAAAGTTGAGCCAGTAGCTTCTTAAGATGGGGGCTAAGTACCAACCATGGATTGGGAAGTCACAAGCATAGTTTTCTATGGTTCAAGCTTGTGTAAAAATGAAACCACCTAACTCAAGCATAGTTTCCTCTGGTTCAAGCTTGTGTAAAAATGAAACTAGGTTCAAGCATAGTTTAGTTTAGTTTTTAAGCTTGTGTAAAAAAAAATCTATCCCAAGCATAGTTTTGTTTTGTTTTAAAGCTTGCGTAAAATGAAAACAATCCTGAGCTTAGTCTTTATTCTTTCTCATGCTCGTAAATACATGAGAATAGGTTATCGAGTTTAGTCTTCATTCTTTCTCGTGCTCATAAATCAATGAGAATGTAACCAAGTATACTTTTATCACTTTTTTGGGACTCGTAAAGGTTATACGAAAAAGGAACCCCCTGGAGTTCCCTTTAAGCTCTTCTTAGACTCTCTAAACATGAAAAGATTGTCGAGCAACCTTGTTCTTTTCACACTTGTTAAAGTATTAGAAAGAATGTTTGTTGAGCGATAGTTTATCTCTTTTTTGGTCTCATCAGACTAACTTATGAAAAAGGAACTGAGAGAGTTCTCTTTAAGTGTTTTTCAAACTCTATAAACATGAGAAACCCTTGAGTTTTCTATCTTTGTACTCGTTAAACAAACATCAAAAGACCCATATGTGACCGAACCACTCATTCCTAGGGTTGTTTAAACATACTCTGAAGGACTCGTCCGAAGGATGAGCTTACATTTACAAGCATATGTTATCTTCCTCAAGATTGTGTAAAAATAAAGAGGTACTTTCCAGAAATGGCGGGGGAAAAATTGGGAAAGAAATGTGTCTAAACCTTTATTCCATTGAAGAGGCACTTTTGAACATGACACCCTTTTCACTCACCTTGTGTCTAGGTTGGAATATCCACTTGTCTCTTGATCATACTCCTTTATAAGATTATAAATTGGTCCGTGATCCCTGTTGTTGAGTCAGTTTTTCCAAGACATTTGTCGTGTTGTCAATATGTTCAAAGAGAAGTCTAAATCAGAAATCCTTCTATTGCGTCGGCCATGTCTGCAGTCTTTAAGCCTTCTATTGCATCGACCATCCCTGAGTCAGTCCTAAATCACTTGTTACTATGATCTACATCAAAACTTGTTACCCATTTCATGTCATTGATGGGGGATACATTAAAGCCCTCCTGTGACGAGTCTTTTCCTGTCAACTTCAACTTATTATCCAGGAATTAGACTTAGAAACTAATTGGTACCTTGGAACTTGCATGACTCAATGGCAAGTTTCCTCGCTTTTGAAAATGGTTTTTCATTATTGACCCTTGATCGAGAGATTCCATCGAGTGTTCGACCTTAGATCATTCATTCACATTCGTTGGATTGTACTAGAGTACCTTGGGAGTCATTGACATTAATGGTGATTTCTCTCGTACTTGTTAACGATATTCACTAATGACCAGTAATCAAGTGGTTTCTACCATTTTCAAATTCAGCACATGTCTTCGCATGGTTAGATTCGTACTATAGAGTGGTGGAGATGAAGACCCTGAATCTATTCTCACAGATTCAGGTTGCATTGGAGTATATTCAGTTTGTATTGTTGCATAGATCCACATTGTATGTCTGGTGGTTGTGTTCAAATTTGAGTCTTTAACACATAGATCCACAATCTATTTTTGGTGGCTATGTTCATATTTGATTCATATTGGCATGGATCCACAGTGTATGTTTGGTGGCCATGACCTGTCTTACTTGACATGGATCTTCGTATGTCGACACTTATGATTTGAGTCATTTGTATTCTGAGTATGGGAATGCCTACCTCAGTGATGAAATATTATTGTACTGTATTTCCTTGTTTGTTGGCAGATTTCCTACTGACGTGTTCCTTGTTCCCTACACACACTCGACAATGTATTTCAGTTATCACTATGTTCTAACTTCATACTTTGGGGGGCTCTCTGTTACACATTATTTTCGTCACCCTCATGATCGTTAATGATGTAAACCTATATGTTTCTTTTAGAGAGGTCAGTGGCCTGAATTCCTGAAGAAAGAAGGGAGAAGAACTTTCCTTGAGAGAAGAAGTTGTGTTTTTCTCTGTAAAATTCTATTTTGGAGGATTTCCGCAGGCTGCACCATAGTTGGGGTGTGAAAATGCCTGATTTTCACATGCTGCACTATAGCTAGGGCACAAAATTTTCACAGGATGCACTATACCCAGGTGACGATGGCCTTCGTACGTGGAAACAATGAGCATTTTCTCGATGATTCTAAAAGGAGAAGCTTCTATGGTGAGGTGGCCTCCGAATGGTTTGGATATTACTCGCTTTCATGATTTAGTGGGATCATCCTAACCTCCTCACCTTATCCTCTTCAACTTATAAAAGGAGAGGAGATCTCATGGAGAAAGTTGGTTGGATTTGGCTTGGAATTATTAGCTTGGTTAGAGTGGCTTTGAGCTTTTCTTTTGTCAAGATAGATGTCAGATCTATAGTCTCGGAATTCTTGGATCAAAACTGTGTTGGAAGAAAGGAACTATTGGAAGGAACCTTACAACATCAAGGCATCTGGTTGTAATCTCTCTTTCTATTATTAATATAATATAGTGGCATGTTTCTTTCCCATAGAATTATCTTTATTTTATTGCATAATTCCTTGATCATATGCATAGGTTGTCATTGAATATACTCTCTCTACTTTCACTTTGGTTGGTTTGTGTCTCACTGTAGGATCAATATCACAAGAGAACCAAAGCGAAATAGGAACAACCAAGACATAAGGAAGTGACATTTAAAGGTATGTCTATCATCTTTTGTTCAGTAGTAAATTTGATGATTAGAGCCTAGGGAAAGCACCATGTCCTGTCGTGTTTTTTTCTAGATCTAGGTGGATATAGGGGGGTTATTCTATGTCCACATTCACCAATTTACCCAATAACAGGAGCGCAAGATGAAGTGGATATCACGAGATATCGGCCCCTTTTCGGGTCCTTTTTGGGTTTTTTGGATTATGTAATGGGATTGGGATGTCGACCCATGGGTTTACCCATGCTTAGGCCTATTTTGTAATATATAAATAGATGTCTAGGAAATGTAAGGAAGAGAATCTATGTGATGTTATACCACTAGTCAGATGTAAATGTATGCTAAGTGCAAGTAGAGTCTATAAGTTCTGTGTGCATGACTGTAAGAGACTTGCAGAGCTAAGTGCAAGTGGTTGTAATGGACAATGGAAGGATTTGAGTTGTAATGCAAGGAAGAAGGATCTAGTGAGCTGCACAGATCTTCTGTCCCATGTGGATAAGGGTTCTGAGGCTCTGTGCATGTAACCTATTGAATAAGCTAATAAAGAAGAAGAGTTGGTGGACGTAGCCCCAGGGTGGGGGTGAACCACATAAATACTGTGCTACTATGCTCTATGTGATGTTCTGATGTGTTTATATGTTATTTTCTAAGCGCTTTGGGATGATTAGATAAATATGCTTATGATTAGTGATAATGATATGTGAAAATGTTAGATATGATTTGTATGAATATGCTTGGTGCTTGATCTGCTAGATCTGATCTATTTACCTATGCTAAGTTCTTAAATACATTAGATCAATGTGAATGTTGTGAAGCTCTATTTTATCAACGAAGTAGATATTCATTGCATATTAAGGAATTGGCAGTGATAAGTGCTCTATTAAGTATCATAATCACATATTTGTGTCCCAGCTAAGGTTGCAGAAACCTTAGTCTCACAACCACCCCTGCCTCTACCTCGGGTGAGACTTCATCTGTTTCGTAGGTGTTTCCGAAAGGGTCGATAGTTAGGGTTTTGTTGGTTCATTGTTGTAGCGTTGAACCTTGGGTCTGCCCCTGTGCCAACAAATGGTTCAGTTGTTGGGACCTGAAACTATGATTGCTAGGAACTGAGAAAGAAGAAGTTTTGTGCAAAGATTCATCCTGAAGTTGTGAAAGCTCCGTGCGTAGATCTATTTCCTTAGTGCGTAATATTTTACATAACATGTGAAGCTTTGTGCCAAGAGGAAGGTCAGATCTGAAGAAAAGAGGTCAGATCTGAAGAAAAGAGGTAAGATTTGTAAGCTCTGTGCTCTGATAAAGGTAAGAATAGTAGGAAAATTCTAGATCTGAAAGCTTTGTACTCTGTAAAAGTAAGATAAGTGGAATTTTTGTTTTCTAAAGTATGGATCTAGTTATGTTTGATAGGTTTTGTCCTAAATTGAAAACTAGGGAACTAATAGATGAAAGAAGGCTTGATATGAGTATATCTGATAAGAATAGTGAAAGATATGTTATACCTATGCATAGAAAGAATGTTGCAGGTTAGATCCTGTGATCCTAGTGCGCAATACAGGAGAAGCTGGGGATGATTTAAAAGAAAGATAGGATCAACACTCTGTTACATCTACAGAATACCAGGACATCTTGCCAAGGAATGCCCTGGAAGAAGACCTAGTTGTCTTTTTTGCAAAGCTATGGACCATGAAGTGTTGGACTTCCCTAGAATGGTTGCTAAGATTGAAGGAATGAATCCGAACCGAGAAAACCCTAAGGCAGATCCAGAGATGGCAGAATCCCAGAAATAATCAGAGAAAGTATTGTTACAGATGAAAGAAACCCTGAATGACCACTGACATATCATCTTATTAGAGATCTTCAAAGAAAAAGAATGCATTGAAGCAAGAATAGGAGACTTCGACATTGACTGTGTTCTGGATGAAGAAACACAGGTGAATATCATGACAGAGAGAACTTGGGAAGCTATAGGGAGGCCTACTATGATTCCTTCATTACGAGGAATAGTATTATTCAGAGGAAAACTGGTAAACCTATGTGGAAGGCTCACTCAGACACCTACGAATGCCAATGGAACTTCAACAAAAGAAGATTTTGAGATTATTAAATTTATTAAAGACAGGGCCCTGTTTACCATGTTACTAGGAAAACCTTGGATTGATAGAGATCAAGCCAGATGAAAGGAAGAAGAAGAAGTTTTGGAGCAGAAGAAACAAGAGTTAAAAGATTTCATGACCAGAAGGATCACTCACTTGATTGAAGAACAAGAGAATAGATCGAAGCTATTTAACACTAGAGACCTAGATGTTGAAGCTACAAGAACATTAGAATACCCACAGAAGAATGAAGTACCTATCCTAGATAAATAAGAGGTATTACCCCTGAATCCTAGAAAATAATCTCAACAACGCGCAGTGACTATGTCAAAAGAAGATAAAAATCAGAATGGAAAAAGACATATCGAGACAAAACTCACTAGAAAGAATGCTAGAAAGATAAGTAAGAAGAGGGCTAAGATTGAAAAGTTACAGAAGGTTCCAGAGGGAACTTCTTCTAAGGAAAATTTGCAAAATTCGAGCTTCATCGGGATATCAGAATAGTGACACATGGCACTTCGCCATGGCGAAGAAATATAGTTGTTGGGGACATTATAACCGTTCGACTGCCACCTCGAACGGGTATAAAGGCATTTAAGGCTCAACACCAGACCGTTGGACCAATCCATAATGGACCAAATAGATTTAATGAAGGCTTCATACCCATTTCAAGAGACCCGTTTCTGAGTTACCTATTTATCCCATCGTGCCATGCGCCGAGAATTTTTTTTCTAACCAAGAGTTTGAGCCCGTAGACTAAGTGAATTGTATACAGTGATCATTTTTCTCTTTTTGTTTATTCTAGTGCAGTTTCCAAGTTAAATTGACCCCAATCTAATTAATCAATAACACGTATGTCCGAGGAACTCAACGCAGTCAAAGAATTATTGAAAAAATTACTCCTTGATCAACAAGAGGATTGCCAACCTCTTCATCAAATGCTCGAGTCGGACCATACTGACCATCAGATGAGAAGAAAACCAAGCACATGGATGATCTCTCAAATGCTAAGTTGATTATGATCATATTACCCACCTATCTACCACCTCTGAGCAGTGCAATAAATCGAGACAGTGTGCCCATAGACTTTGAGTACACCTTGGTCACTACGTACCTTCCAAAGGGGATATGCGCAGTTCGTGTCGACCAAGAAAAGTTTGCAACGTTGAATTTTAGTGACTTCAACCTCGACAACATGAAGGTCTATAACATGCTCACCCCACATAAGTACTTGACTAGTATAAAGGGAAAGAATTCAAAGATCATCCCTTAGTCATGGACTATGAACCTCACGCAATCCACACTACTCAACGTCATGAAGATTCCTCACTTCGAAAGACACCAAGAGGTGAATGGACATGTCAAGTTGTTGTTGTCCTGTTACCATGGAGAATACTTGTGGTTAAACCACTGTATCACAATGGATCAAACATTGATCAATCGGATCACAAGGCTGAGTATGCTAGGCACTGGCCCACATGATTTCTATCCTAGCAAAACCATGGATCACTCTCTAGCTCAGAGGATCAAGGACACCTACAAAGATGTCGAGAAGGTAAAGTGAGGCTACAAGGTAGATTCTATCCAGAGTGGTGCAGTGCGCCTCGCCTGTCAATTGATCGCAGAAAAGTTAGTATGAAAGAACCGACCCACCCAAGTCATTGGTTTTGTAGTTGACCCCGCAGGGAAGTGTGCGGAGGGCTTACAAATGAATTGGGTGCAGTACCTGGTGAACCAATTAGAACTCGACTATAGAGAATCCTAGGATCAAGGGGACGAATTTCATTTTAGCTGGCTATTGATCCTGATCATTTTCATTGCCTGGGAGATGCAGGAAGGTGCGACCTTCCCCGACATAAAGCCCTTTGAACCTTTGGCCGTGAAGTTTAGTACACTGTGGTATTCCAGTGACATGAATAAGAAATGGTAGTCAAATTCCATGTTCCACACATACTACAACCAGTTGAAGGTAGCCATACAATCTGAGCCTCGCATAAATATGAATACTTTACACAGGCTCTGACCTTTGATGAAGTTCATCGCTGATAGATATTTCATTTATATCACAACGTGCGTCAATGGACATAAGAAACAGTTGCAGTCATACTACAAGCTGTTAAATTTTTAATAATGTACCAAGGCAAGTGTTTCTCTTCCCTAGGCGCCCAAGGGGAGAAATTGCCGAATATGGGTCTTAGTCAAATTAATTTGTGAGATGCAAATTAAAAGATAACTTTATGATTAAAGTGAGGGTGA
>ML782068.1:271919-287770 GCA_009831015.1 Picea engelmannii | reverse complement strand
TAATTATTAGGTTATACAAAAACCAAATTATGAAACCAAAAACCAAATTATGAAACCTACACCCACCACGGTCCTACTAATTGGATTGTTTTTGATGGAGCTATTAAAAAAAAACTCAAGAAACTAATTCTATTGATGGGAATAGTCAGTCAAATATCCTGGGTGTATAAAAACTGATTACTCAAGTTGGTTTGCAAAGTTTCATAGGGAAAAATAAATCCAAAAGTTCATGATTATGGCGGGAGTTTTTTTTACTACAATAAACAAAATCAAGACTTTCTTCACCATGATTTGATTAAAGCTTGAAATGCCAATTTATGCACATGGTTAACTACTCCAGAAATAAGCCTCTGAAAACAAAGTTGAACACTATTTCCCTTCCATTCAAATTTGCAACACAATCCAAGTCTATGTTAATGGATTCCAGTTAATAAGCTTATAAAATGCACTGATTTCAATCTCTTTTATTGATTTCACGTTTCCTTTTCATCCAGGTTCTTGATTCAATCTTGAATGCACATGATTTAGCTATCCCTATAGATGCTAGAATGAAAAACTATTCCCTTTCCTAATTAAATCCAAACTATACATGGTAGTGTCTCACTTTGGAAAAACAATGGCATTCATCCATATAAATACGTATTCCTCCCAAAGCCAACTATTCAATGAATACGAAAAGAAGGATCTTGTTTGTGACTTGACAACGCTATTTATTCACCACACATATGAGCAAAACATGCTTCTATATTGATGGCCACGATTGAGGTGATCTTGACATTTTTGTATATCTGGATTCTGAGATTTAAATGTGTAGAGAAGTTTAGAATAGACCATGATCTTCATATCAATTAGTTACAATGTAAGCGCAGCCTCTTGTGTTCTAATTCATGGCAGGATATTCAATGCAAAATTTTTAGTCCTTTGACTTCAGACACGTGTCTCGATTAAATTCATCTGTGGCTCTCTTCTCAGAAGAAGCATAGGCGCCATGCTTTTTTATCATTCAGATTAATTCCAACCATAGCTTCCCCTTAATTGACTAATCTAGGATTTCTGCTAAGGTCGAGTACCACTAATTTTTATTTTTAAGTCACTCATCGAGATGGTTATTTCACTTATGAATGAATGAGAGGATCGTTTCTTTAAACATCAGTCTATTCAAAAGTTAAATAGACTTCCCTGATGATTTATGCACCTTTAGTCATCATTTAATAGATATTGTGGATTGCATTGTTCCAGTCAGAGATATTGTAGATATCTCTTCTATTGTCAACTTGGATTTGTGATAATGGTTAGCATGGATGGAGGAAGGGCCTAACAATAGTAATTCTAACTTTGTTGCTCTTACTAAAGTATTGGTGCCTTATTGCATGGAAGGAAGGCCATGTTCAGTAATTGTAATACAATTAGTTCATCAGCTACACCCCAAGGTTGTGCGTGGGAATAGCTGGCCAGATAGACTCTCCAGAAGTTATGAGACATGGCAGGTAAAACATGGATTTAAGAGGACTCCTAGTGCTCTTTTCTCCCTGCGGGATGGCATGGAACAACGTATCATTCCCCCATCCAACTGGTGCAATTCGAATTTTGGAATCAAAGAGTAATATGCGGCTTTGAATGGGATGGCGGAAAGAGGCTGACGGATGTGATTTCGTGGGATTGGGATCCCAAAGATCTCTCACTAAAGTCAATTATATTTTAATTACTTAAGTTATTACTATAGTTCCAACAAAAAAGATCTTAAAGTGATCACCGATGAGAATAAGAAGGGGGTATTTACCAAAAAGAGGCAAAACGGAGATCAGAACAATCGAAGCAGGCTAGGGTTTGAAAAACAATTCATTGCATTATCCAATGGCCTTGCATTTTGTGGATTCAACGTAGAATTCTAAGGTTTTGAGTTGCTCGGGGCGGACTTTCATCAGGAAATAAAGAATGGCAGATGGTAAGAAACCAAGTGGAAAATCTGGCGGCAAGGATGACGGTAAGAAGGATGTTGTGGTTGCAACAAACACAGGCTTTGTTGTCTTCATTGGAATAGCTTTGAGCATTGTTTTCCTTTCCATGAGCATATGCAGTAATAGGAGTAGATGCGACTGTATGGGAATCAAAATTCGGAACCAAAATCTCGAGACTATAGCATATGTGCAACTTTGACACTAATTATTGCTATCTTTTTTCTCTCGAAAACCTGTACCAGCCAAGGATAACGAGCTTGACCACCAGGTACATTCAATGAAGTTAAAAAATTTACATTTGTGGCCAGCTCCACAATAAAGTCTTCAGTTCCAACCATTTCCTTTTCCCTGGACAACACGCAAACACCACTGGATTGTTCCTTTTTTGGTTCTTTCCGCACCTTTCCACCTGTGTATCAACAAATCTGAAGTTAAGCTCCCGAGGATTCTAGGTTATGCGTATTTATCCTTGCAGGGTAGCTATAATGTCTGCCACATTTGATATTTTGAATGTTGATAACATGAGGAGATGAACACACTACAACCACAACTATAGCTGTTGTAGCAGTTGAATTGAATTGGCTATGGTAACGCTTTGGCTCAAGAAAGCTATTCAAACTAGGAGAGACACGTTGAATTTCTAGGATTTTGTTTGATTGATATATAAGAATTGCATAGTTAGGCAGTCATGGATTCAAACAAGGGACCGGGTGGAATTCAGTTGTTGCTGGTTGTAGAGAAAGAGGCACAAAACATTGTTTCTTCTACTAGAGTTGAAAAAATGGCTAGATTGAAACAAGCAAAAGATGAAGCTGAGAGGGAAATTGCTTCTTATCGGGCATAGAGGGAAGCTGAATTTCGGAAGAAGGTTGCAAAGACCAGTGGTGATTTGGGATCCAATGTTAAGCAACTTGAGGAGGAAACAAAAACAAAGATTGAGCACTGGTTATGACTTAACTTCTGACTATGTTTTCTGGATAAAGATCTATATATGTTAGAATCAAGATCGTCAAAGAACAAGACACTTGGTGATGACTGTCGGGCTTTGTCCAAAATCTCTCGAACCCTATTTTTATTTTATTTATTTATTTAAAATTTTGTTTTTATTTACATTCCTAAATAAATAAACTCATTTAACACAAAGAAACAAGTTTTTTTTTTTTTTTTGGTTTTAATTTTGTATTATTCCTAGATTAAATAAAATACAAACCTACTATATAAAAAAGCTAAATCTTAATTTCTATCATTTTTTTTTATTATTATTCCTATTAAAAAAAGAATCCTAATTTAACTTGAAGCATTTTTTTTTCATTATTCTTAAATTTTTAAAGAGAAATAAAAAAACAATTCAAATTCACATTAAATTAAAGAAAATAAATTTATGATCAAATGGAGATAAATTCTTTGCGAATTAAAGATGAAATCGATTAGGCATGTTTTCAAACATTGATTTATTCATTCTTGAAAAAGTTAAAGATATACGACACTTTCTGATCCTTGCGATCACACTAAGCGCGGAGGAGAGCATACTTATTGAAAGCAAAAAACTAAAACTGATATGTTTTATTCCTTTGAACCTACCTACTCTACTTCTAATTGGAAGTTAGAAATTGATTAAGTGTAGTCAAAGATCCAATGTAACCATAAGCGCAACAGTAATAAGAATATGTTCATTGTGAATTTCGCAAACGATAATCGAAAATAGATGTAAACATATGAAAATGACGGTTGAAATTGTAAATTAACAAAATAAAAAGAAAAATTGAATGGATCTAACTGGGTACCTGCTTGAAACCATCATTCGATAATGCTTTCGTAGGCATAGTTTTCACTCCTCAGATCGTGTCGTAACTCCTCGTTATCCTCCTTGATCTCCTGCTTGTATAACAGTTCGTCATAGATGTGCAGAGTTCTTCGTGTGTTGATTCATTGTTTGTTGTTGGAGGAGTAATTAAGCCCTCGGCTGCTGTCAATATCTCCTCTTTGTAAGAAGAGGAGATCCTGACTTTTGCAAGGATCTGAGTGAGCTATTCCAAGCTTACACTCATAATTAAACCATATCGAAAAAGGAGATTGATTAATCATCAAAGATTTAAAACTAAGAAATTAAAAATTATTTGTAAAAATAAAGCATGCCAAACTTGAACTCCTTGCGTTACTGAGACCCTGCTATCACCAGGTTATTTGTTCTCACAGTTATCTCATCAAAAATAAAAACTAAATTTGCATAAATAAAAACACACTTTTGCATAAAAGGAAGAGGATGACCTAACTTTGGAGGAACCCCGCTAAAGTGGATGCACAGGTTCTTACTTCCTGTCTTACTGTCTTCTCTCTGCCCTTAGGTCGTCCATAAAACCAATAATTAAAACAATCTAATTCAAAATTCCACCTATTACCATTTATAACTCCCCGACAACAACGCCAAAATGTTGGTGCAATTATTTGCATAATATATTACCAAACATAAATTATCAATCGAGATTCGTAATCAGTAGAGTTGATACACTATATGCATTGATAACAGATAGGTTCCTATGTCTGTTTAGTATAGGTTAGATAAGAAAACCATTTAGAAACCAACACACTCTTAAAAATAACAATCTTCACACAACTCAAAATCTTGAAAGCAAAACTCATAGACAAGCAAAAGATCTTGCTCATGTGATGGACATGTTCATTGATGGCTCATGAAAAGAAAAGATGAACTTTGATTCTATCTCATGGAGCAACTAAACTAACAAGTGGAATGCTCCATTAAAGCTCATGTATGGTGAAATATAGATATCCAACCATTCCTGCATTACCACACTTTGCAACACATTTGAATAGTGAAATCAAACAAAATAACATGAAATCAAAATAACAGGTACATGAAATGAAAATCTACACTAGCAATTTACAATAAGCTTACCAAGATGGATCCAATCTACATCATAACAATTCTCCTCAAGAACCTATCTCATAACAATTCCCTTAATCCACATAATAATGAATCCTTCCCTCAATCTACATAATAATGATTCTCTTCCCTCAATCTACATAATAATTATTCTCTTCCTCCTCATGAAGAGAAGGCACTCTCTTTTATACATGAGATCTTTGAAAAGGAGATAAACATCTCATAATTACAGATCCACTTTTCTCTCAACCCACTTCGCTTTATTACAAAATATAATCCCTTCAAATCCTCACACATAGCTCTCATATATCTTGTATAAGATATGACAACCATATCTCCATGATCTTCTCCTTGGATTAGGATTGAATTATCTCCTCAAATATTGAAATGGTGGAGGAAGTATTCGAGAAGTCTTTTGAATTAATCCTTCACATATTCCTACACATGATAAAGCTCACACAATTTTTAGATATATGAAAACATGTCAATTTTCTAATATTTAATCACAAATTCCCTTTTAATAATAAAATAAATGATTTGGAAAATAATTAGGTTTAACCCATATTTAATTATGAAAATGGTATCATGAAAGGTTAATGGGGTGATGAAATGTGAAGACCGATGAAGGGAAAGGTGGATAGAAAGACAACATTTCTGAGTCCCAACATATATCTTGCAAATATATGATTATTATCCATGGGCATGTTTGTAATGTTTATTAACGGATTGTGCTATCTGATGTGCTAACTCATTTTATATATTGTCTCTATATACTTGCATCACTTGTTTGTCGAGAACTTCTTGCAGGTGTAAGGATTTGGGTCAAAGTGCTCAACGGTGGAACGACAACAAATGATTGGATCGAGGTAGGCTTCTTCCTCGTATTGCACATTAGTTTATATAGCACATGTTGGAATTGAGTTGATTTCTGTAGTGATACCTGTCTGTTGTGGTTTACCCTTGGCCATAGAGAGTTTTTCCCTTGTAACATAATTGGTGACTCCACTAGGGAAAGATCTTCCTTCTAAGGGTTGAAGTATTTTTCCTTCTTACGTTGCTCTTTTTCCTTTGTATTTCTTGTCGTATCATAGTTGGACAGATTTTGTTCACTCTGGGTCTAAGTTTTCAGCCTTTTTTACCTTTCCTAGCCTTGTTTTAAAGGATATATGCCTCTTTTTCCCTGACAGCTGCGTGTATACACTTGTTGTCCCACTACAAGAAGCGTATATACGCCCTTTTCTCTTGAACAGGAGAATATACCACTTCCCCCTTGCTTGTTTTCTTGGTTTAGTGATTGCTGGGTAGGTTTTGAGGATCACTGAGCCTTCTTGGGTCTCTGTGGTACCTGTTGAGATTATCTGGGATGACAATAAACCTTTCTGGAGTTGAATTTTTGGGCGGAATCTTTCTCTTGGTTTTCCATTTTTGATTTATCCTTGGTAGTTGGGTTGTCTGCTTAGCTGCTTGATATTCTTCTCGAGTGATTGCTTTTATACACCATAGAGGTTGTATATCAAGTCACTTATTAGTCCATGCATTTTCTTTTTAAATATATTGAAAATACAAAAAATAGGCACTTTGCATTGGTTGGTATTTTTGTCTTTGAAACTTTATCATTAGCTTAGCACATTTAGTGAAAGATTGCATTTTATTTATGAGTTGCAGAATTAAAATTGAAGATTGCACTTTTTTATTTAGCATATCATTTACTGAAAAGTGAAAGTTAGGCTTTGCATTATATCTATTTTTATTCTTATGCAGAGTCATAACACCACGAGTTTCATTTCCATACCTTTGAGTAATCACGGCCAATAAAACTTTATGTTTTAAACTAAAATTGATTAGTCGCGATTTTATTTTTTAGGGTGCACAAACTAGCCTAGGATTTAGTGCCTTGGAATAGGATTTTGTGAGTAAACTTCTCCAAGGCAATTAAATCAATTTATGTGTATGAAACAGGGAGTTGAGAAATCCATTTTATAATTGGTAATATCAGGAGGCTCCTCTCACACTGGAGTTAATCACGAGGTCGCACAAAGTTAGTTGAAGGGATAACCCCTGGATACTTACCTAGTGTTAGAGATATTTCTATGGATTTATTCATATTTGGAAATCTTTCTAGTGCCCATACCTCTGTGAGAGGTGGTACTTTCAAGGTTTCGGGCTTTGCTACCCTACCCATACGGTGATCCGTACTTATGACTGTTCACTAGTGCATCGGTTATACAATGGTTTATTAGTTGCTTGACTTAGGTTTCTCATAGGTTACTTGCAAGGGTTATTCTGCTCGTATTCTGAGTCAGATAGGGGTCGAAAAACACACAACATTTATGGAGGATTACCTCTCTAGGGGGGGTCAGACCGACTGGTTGTTAAGCCTACGAGGGCCCTTATAACGGATTTTGTTACCTCCAAACTTTAGCAGGGAGTCTCAAGTCCCTCCTAGATGAGGCATACCTTCTTTAGCGAGGGAGGACACTCAACCACTTTAGCCCGTTTGCATGCATATTGGTCATTTGACTTTTGGGTATGCTCTTTGATTATTATTTGACCATAGAATTTTGTGTTGGGTTTTTTTTATTATGGATAGTGGAGTTCCCTTCTCCCTCATTTACTGCTACCCTCCCCATGACGTTCATGGGGGAAAATCCATTTGTTTCTTATAATGGTATGCATAACTATAACGCTTAGTCTGCACCTTGGGTCTCTAGCCATTTTTTTGTTGATATGCCTTCCCTCGTGAAAATCTCTCCCTGGCCCACATATATGAATCCTAGCATTGGACCTGGGGGAACCATGTCTCTGATGACTACTTCTTCATTTTATATGAGTCGTGTCCCCGTGGGAGGTTGGAACCTTCCTCCCTACGGATCCAATACTAGCTATGCTCTTTCAAGAGAGAATACTCAGATGGGTGCCTATCCCACTTATTACCCCCGCCCATGTATCTTTCATCCGCCATGTTAGTTCATTCGAACACTTTTTCCATGTCAGGTCCTCAAGTACCCCCAAGTGTTCCGTACAGGGAGAATCAATTTTATAATTTGGGCTACCCTCTTTATGGGAACCCTTCTGTCACACACCCACTATGACATAATAAATTTTTCTCCTTTTCTCGAGGGACAGAATCCCCGAAGTCCTACATGGATTAGCACAGGCTAGCTCTTCCCTTTTCCACCTACATGTGATCGTCGGTTATGACTACCAGCCAAACAACTAGGCACCTTTTCGCATTTCGCGACTCAACGATATAAGCGAGTCGAGTCTTTCGACTCTGCAAACCCCGAAATGCTGAAATGCCGAACCCTGAAAGGGCTGGCGAGTGACAAGCTCCCCGGTTGGGTCTTGTATGCATGACCCTATTTCATGACCATGCGCTAAATCAACGAAGCACTTACCATCTTTTCGCTATTTGGGGAATTGCGATTCCATGTCTCTTCCTCTCCCTTTCGAATCCCTTTCGAATCCGTAATCTCTGAAGTTCCCCTCCGAAGGGAGATCAACGACTATAAGCCTCCCCTGATCCGATGGTCCTGGTCGTATCAGGATTTCGGTAATCGGGAGTTCGAAATGAAAGAGAGTCAAGTCTTTCGACTCTTCCAACCCTGAAACCCGATACTCGAGTTCTTGTATGAGATCCAATGGCTCTTGATGTCTTGGATCCAATGGTTCATATCTTTTCGGAGTTTCATGAATCGAGAGTTCATGATGCAACGACTTCAAAACTCTTGTCACTCCAATCCTTGAATCCCGATATGGGGATTTGTGTAGGAGATCAACGATCCTTGAGGATTTGGATCCAATGGTCCACGGGATTTCAGAACTTTCCCTGAACTCTGACCGCTCACCATGCGTATCCTCCGATGGAAAATCTAGATCCTTTCAGGACTCCTCCTTTCTACCACAGAGTGCATCGGGGTTTCGGGTATCGGGATTTCGCGACTTGCGAAGACAAGGGTTCTTTCCCTTTGGTTTCCCAGGTGACGAAATTCCGAAATGCCGACCGGCAGCCACATGTCCCTCTGATGGATGGCTACAACCTTTACCCACGATCAACTGTTATGATATTTTTAGGATGATCAACGGTCACGATCAAATCCTGGCTTTCTCAAACTTATTCACACTTAAACCGATTTGGGGTTTCGTTTACCGAGATTTTGTGGCTTGCGAAGACAAGGGTTCTTGTGCTTTGGTCTCCCGGGTGCCGAAACACTGACTGGAAGCCATGTGTCCTCTACAAATGGATGGTCCAGGTAACTTCCATGGATCTTGGGATCTATGGTCTCGATTCCTCTGCTACTCACTAAGATAAAAGAAAGAGGTTGAGGTATTTAACGCCCTCGTTTCTTCTTCCAATCTAACCGTCATGACTGACCGCAGATCTTCCAACATAATCTCATTCGTCGTGCTATGCTTATCCACACTTTAAACTATTTTGGGGTTTCGGTTGTCAGGATTTTGTGACTCACGATGACCAGGGTTCTTTCCCTTTGATTCCCCGAGTGCTGAAACGCCGAAACGCTTACCGACCACCACGTGCCCTTATAAAAGGACGGTCCAGATACTTCCATGGTCCTTGGGGATCTACGGTCCCTATTTATTCGCTACTTATGAAGATATAAAGGAATGGGGTTGAGGCATTTAACACCCTCGTTTATTCCTCCAATCTAACGGTCGTGATTGACCTCAGATCTTCTGACAGGATCTTGTCCATCGATCGATACTTAACCACACGCTGCCATTTCGGGATTTCATAAATAGGGGTTTCGGGACTCGCGAGTACAAGAAAACTTGCACCTAGATACTCTGGGTGCCGAAACTCCGAAAACTCTTAATTTACCCCCACGCTAATAATTCAAGATTTCGCAAGTCGGTGTTTCGGGACTTGCAAGTGCAAGGGGACTCGCCCTTGGGTACTCCGAGTACTAAAATGCCGAAATGTTGGGGACCATTCTTCCTTGCACAGGATGGATAAGACTTGTGCCACCAAATCCTGTTTCAGGTTCTTGGTAAGCTTTCTAGAGAGGGTATCTCTGTGGAGAGATCTATTCCGGGTATTCCTGGAGACGAATAAGGGCATAGATTTCCCGAAAGAAGACTTGAGGTCCAAATTAGTTCAATATACGTATATATAAATCTATCTATAAACATAATCCATACGTGGTCCTTCCAATAAAAGCATACAACCACCATTTCTGATCAAAACACCACATAGACAGTCTTATACTCAAACCATTCATAAATTGCACAGACTATGAGCATACATGTCAGCATATAAATTTCAAGATACAAGATATAACATTTATCAGAAAAACACCAGAGGTGATGCAACTGCTGAGAGGGGTGCTTGTCTCCACCAAACCGTAGGCTTAGGGACTCCAAATGGATTTGCCACTAGCCACCCCCGAGCTGAGACCACGATGTTGCAAGACTGAGTCTCTATTCGCCAGTGACTAAGAATGAAGGTTACTCTCCTTCTCTACTATCACCCACTCTGTATTTTCCAGAGTTCTTTTTCTTTTCCCTCGCGTCTACCCCTTTCATCGCACACTCTTCCTACCTTTTATCTTCTCGGTGAAGTTGTGTGTGGCACGATCTTCCTCGTGGTGGTCAGGTCTGAGGAATCTACGGATGGGCAGTTCACCCCCATCCCTCATTACTCATGAGGATCCATTTACCTACCAACCTAGCGAGTCATTTAATTTAGGGTCAGCGAACCGCTCTTGGTTCTTTGGGCTAGTGAAGTCCAAATACGGTATTGGTTTTGGTGGAAGTTAACACCACCATTCCAGGTGCCTTCCACCACCTTTCTTCAGCCATCATGGTCTCTTTTTCAACACACCCCCTCTCAACAGTCCTGCAATATATATATTCATAATATTATTTACATTCATCGACCTTTTTCACAAGGTCCATTCACATCACACATTCGCATTTCTGAGTTTGCCACAATACTTGGCCAATATAGTTATTTTTTATAGACTGGGGGAAACAGGGTGTTACACCTTCGCAAGGGGGCAACATATATCCTCACTCAAATAATACTTATCCAACCTCGGTCTCTCCACAGACCCCAGTGACGATGCCTGTCCAAACCTCATCAGACCATTTTGGCGTGAACCAACACCTTACTAGGCTATGGCAAGGGGTACACCAAGATCCTGCCTGGCTTGCAATTTTTCAGAATCAATCTTTTCCCTGACTATGGACTCAAATGCCACCATCAATTTCCATCCCAGTCATTGTCATTCATACTGGTACTCGATCTCCAACCCCTGCCAGTCATGTCAGAGATGAGTTGACTTCTTCTACCAACTACATCAACAACTTTCCCCCAACCTCTACCAATTATGTCGGGGGCACCGTTCTTTTTTCCCCGAATCACATCCATGTCGTGTCTCCCACTTTTATTCATCATATGGGAGACGACTCTTTGTTCCATGATAGTTACATCAAGAAGCCCAGATGTCTCAGACGTAAGCCTAAATTCTTTTGCAGGACTTGCAAAGGAAGCCACCTTACTCATTTGTGTCCAATTACTATCGAAATACCCGAAGCATGGGGTTCACCCAAGAGCCCTTCAAATTCTGAGGCATCTATGGTTTCTCTTCACAAAAATCCTCCCTTGATAATCTCAGTGTTTCCACCGATGCAATCTTCTCCCAACCTCACCCCCATTGTTAAGGGTGAAGCGTCTCTTGCCCCCACTACTACGCATCCTCTTCAACCTATAATTGAAGAAGTGGCCACACGAATGCAATCTCTGGTCAACCCTACTCTCCCTGAAGAGAATAACACACCTTTTAGCCATGTCATCAACATTCCAAACCCTCCCCCTTCTGAACAAGAGAGATTTATTCTTCCCCCGAATGCTCTCCCTCCAAGTCCTGATGAGGTTCCTTTTGATTGGGACGACATGATGGGACATCCCATTTCCCTACCTATGTCTTTTCCATTAAGAGAAATTATTCAAACCATCACAGAGACTGTATCCTCCGTTAGCACATTCTCCTCCTTGACTTGGAAAGCCTTGGGTTTTCCCAAGCTATTGTCAACTGTCCAGAGGATACTCAATTTTTCCAGAAGGCTGGGACGAGAGCCCTGGCCTCCCCCCTTACATGTTGATTAGACTCCCAGAACATGAGTCTTAGTTAAGCTATTTTCTAACTCGTTACTAAAAATTGAAAATATCACCGAGTGATTTGTCCCTATCACACTCGTTAAAATTGGATTTGAAAGATCACGAGTCTTAGTTAAGCTCTTTTCCGACTCGCTATAAAAAATGGAAAAGATCGTTGAGTGAACTTGTCTTCTTCACACTCGTAAATTGGATTTGAAAAGATGTCTATTTGGCACAAGTTTACCCCTTTTTCACACCAAATAGACTACAAGATATAAAAAAGGAAATTTTTTGGCGTTAAATTGTGGTTGCATCTCATGCCCTTGCTTGTAGTATTGAGTCTTTATCCGGTTCGTGCTTTGCATTATAAACCATGGCCCAAGCAGTTTGCATCCTCAACCAAGTAGAGCCTTGTTCTTATCCTTCACAATTTTTCACCCTATACCTTGGAGGGAACATCACCCCGAGTGTCCATCTCTCGCATGCATTTCCTTGCATTGAGCATAGGTACGTTCCACTACTGGAGCTAGTTTTTCTTACTTGTGACACTCATTTCCTCCTCTGTATCATAGCATTCAATTGTTATGAAAAACAAAAAAATGATGGGCATGAAGGGAGTACTATATTGTATTTGGCAGCAGTCGTGTCGCTTTTGAATAGAGCACAAAGTTATTGAGTCCTTGTGTCATCATAATTTTTGGGTTTATCATGGCCTTAGGAAGTTGATCTCGTTAAAGAATTTTATCTACCGACTGGTTAATCTTCCAGCCACTATAGAGAACATTATGGATGCCTCCTGCATCTAATCATCAAATAATTAATTCTATGTTTCCAGAGTCCACCGTATGTCTCATGCTCTTGTTCAAAGGAAGTCTATCAACCTGTGTCGGCCACTCCTCAAAAATCTTGACCTTGCACGTCGTCCATACCCTCAGTTTGTCTCAGAATCACATGATACTTTGGTCTTATGATGCACCCTAGCCTTACTTTCATCATTGGTAGGTCACCTTGAACCCAACAATTGACATTTCATCATGGGTTGTTGATTGGGTGGTTTCCCTTGTGTTCGATGATAAGACATTGATTCACACTTTGGGATTCGTGCAGTGTCTTGGATTCCATTAGTCTTATTGGTGGTTTCCTCTTATTTGTTAGCAGTTTTCATCAATGGCTACTATTCAGAGGGTCTTTTTCTTGTACCACTTGCATTTGGAACACACAAAAGATGCATAGGGTCATTGGTTCGTGAACATGTTCTTCATCCAATCTCCACCAAATCATGAAGCTCTTTCTTTGTTCCTTGTGCTGACTGATGAGAGATGCCTTAATGCTCTCCTTTCAGTGGGTATCTTTCCATCGAATTTAGCTCATGTATTTTGGATATGATACTTAGAGTTTTATGAGTACCTTGAGGTTTGCAGACATTAGTGGCAGGCTCTCTCTCCATTGATAGATGGGAATACATCAATGTCTCCTGATCAATGGATCTCTCAAATGTTCGACACCAGCTCCTTCATTCACATTTGTAGAGATGTACTCGGTGCCTTGATACCTACTTTCATCATTGGTAGGTTGTCTCACATTTGTTAATGGTATACCTCAATGACCGATAATCAAACGATGTCTCATCATGTTCGAACTCAACATGTTCACATGATGTAGACTTGCACCATTGGTGGATTGTATTGAAGACTTGAAGACATCACTTTGTAGACACAACTTTCCTGAGTTGTTGTTTCCATTTCGTCGGACTAGTACCTATTTGACTTCAATGATCATGGGAGATTAGATTGTACTCCTTGGTATAAAAATATCTTTAGATTGATTTTGAGACCGGCTTCACTAAGCCTTGTTCGTGACTATGACAACTATTGACATGTAACCACATTTATATTTTCCTACTCATGGCCATGAACACTTGTTGGTATATTTTCCACATGGATTTGCATTGTATTCTTGGCAACCATGTATGCAAAGTCAGTACATAATGTAATGAGCAATTGATTTCGTCTAGCTGGTTCTCTACCACTCCACTTCTAGGTTATTTATAATGTATTTCGACCATCGCAGATACTCCTATGATCTCACACATTAGGGGGCATCTGTTATAGCAAGATTTTCCTCACCATTGCTATCTTGCACAGAGGGCCTTTTTCCATTTCCCTATGCATACTTATCAAACCCCTTTTTGATCAATCCACAACCAAAAATATATATTTTTCCACATATACACTCCCTAACTGCTTTTCAAGATGCGTATACGCTTGATGCTCCACTACAACTCTCGTATATCAGGATTTGTGCCAGAAAATACAAAATGAGGTCAGGTTTCCATGTCAAAACATAAGATCTTTGATCTTTGGCCTTCCATATACTGGAAACGTTCTGACTCAACCCTTCAGTTGCATTCTGGAGGCTATAATAGAACAATTTTGAGCTATGGAAAAAGAGAGAGAAAGCATTCAACAATGAAAGCAAATTTACTCTGGAGGAATTATTTCATATTGAGTCTGCATCCCTTTGTCCCTCAAGTCTAAACACAATGTTCAACCCCCAATCTCTTCCCTTATTGTCAAGAGAATCTCTTTATCTCTTTTCTATGAGCTTGCCTTTGGTGGAGGATTCAAGTGGTGGAGACCCAGTTGGAAGGAATTTGGTTTTTTGGTTTCGAACCGTGCCAACACAGAAGTCTTTAATGTTGATACTTATGTTGATCAATTATTAATAGAAATACTCCTTTCCCATCCTATCGATATCTTGTAAATATATGATTACTATCCATGGGCATGTTTGTAATGTTTATTAACAAATTGTGCTATCTAATGTGCTAACTCATTTTATATACTGTCGCTATATACTTGCATCACTTGTTTGTCGATAACTTATTGCAGGTGTAAGGCTTTGGGTCAAAGTGCTCAACGGTGGAACGAAATGAAATGATTGGATCGAGGTAGGCTTCTTCCTTGTATTGCACATTAGTTTATATAGCACATGTTGGATTCGAGTTGATTTCTGTAGTCATACCTATTTGTTGTGGTTTACCCTTGGCCATAGAGAACTTTTCCCTTGTAACACCATGTTAAGGGTTGGTGCGGTCGAGGCTGGGTGAAATCCTCGGGTGACTTTGATGGCTTAGATGCCCCCGGGTCATGGAATCTCAGCTAAGGTAGTTGTTATCACTGAAATTTCGTCCGCACAGGGCGACAAGAACTCCGCATCGTCAACATAGAAAAATAGTCATTCATGGCACAAGGTTAATTCCACAGCACAACAAAAGGGTCAAAACTATACAAAATGGCCAAAAAATTACAAGGCGCTTTGCACCCACTGGGTGCGCGCGCGCATGCACGTAACAACTTCGTAAAGGGCGCGCATATGTGCACGATGCGCGGCTGTGGGGTAAAAAACCTGCGCGCCTGCTAAACGGTGCATTTATGAAACTGGTCGGCCTCCCAACCACCAATGGATCGGCTCCCAAGTTGATTTGACACCAAATCAGAGCTCAATCCGTGTGGGGGGGATGGTCAAAGACCTAATTGTGCCCTAAAGAGCCCCTCTTCACATTCAAAAGAGGTTGCATAATAACCCAATGCTTAGCTATAAAAAGCCATGAATGACCACCATTTCTTCAAGGAATTCTTTGTATTGTTATGCTGTTGAGATTGCTAGAGACTCATTCTTTGGTAATTGACATAATAAACACCATTTCATAGGCTTTCCATCTCTCCCTAGAGTGGATAAGCTTGGAGTTCTTTCACCCACACTTTCATCTTTCATTGTAAGGAGAGCAATCAGTTGAGGGCCTCAAGAGCCTTCCATTGGAGAGGGAAGGGACCCAAGTCCTCTTTCTCCATTGTGTATCTTTGGATTT
>ML782068.1:216253-247832 GCA_009831015.1 Picea engelmannii | reverse complement strand
TAACATGACATTCTACTATGTCGATGTGTTCATTCAAAAGCTAAAAAGATTTGAATTAACACAGGCCTACAGCCTTTACCACATCCGGTGGTATGCATTCAAATAATATAATCATGTGATTTAATAACATAGTTTTGGCTGAGAAAATTCTTACCGTAATTTCCTTTCAACAATTATGCAAAAAGAGTGATAAAACTCTTCCTGCATGACTGCCATTAAAATTTATACTACCTGAATATCTGATAGCAGTAGAAGCTTTCATGCTTCTTTTATCAGACTTATAACCAGCTCTTCAGCTCTATGTTGCTTTCTTCATTGTGCAACAACATTACCAACAACACTTGCAACTTGCAAGCATTCTTTCCTTTGGCTCTCCAAACGAGCCAAAACATACTTGCTGCTATAAATTGCAACAACTTCTTTCTCCCTTTAACACTTTTTCTTGTGGATCCCAGAAGCATTCAATTCTTCCAGGATTCCTGAATCTTCTTATGCTCTCCACTGTAATCATTGTGCATGATTATTCATGCCCTAAGTACCTTCAATGCAGTTTCCCTACCTCAACGGGGTTTGTTGACCTCCCAGTCAATGGGTCTTCATCTCTCTGAGTTGGAGCAGCTCTTCGGGTTCCTACTAGAACCTCCACGCAACAAAACCACAAACCTTGCGGGAAAAATCTCTTACGAGAACTAGCGGTGGCACAAGTTTCTCCCACATGGCCATCAGCTATGACCAGGCGCCTATCCATAAGGCGTTTCGGGACTTCACGTACTGGGTGTTTAGATATGAGTCACCCTCAACTCTCTCTATCTCGAAAATCAGAAACAAGAGTCTAGTGCCTGCTAGCTCTTCCTTTAACTTCCACCAGCGTGACCTCTAGCTATGACCTGGGGCCCCAACTTCCGATTGCTACGGGACTTTACCCTTTGCGAACTTCGAGGACTAGCTCTCCTCCTTTTTCCCGAGGTCCGAACTCTTGAACCCCATTTGCCTCAGATCAAGGTCCACAACTTTCTGGATTTGACGGTCCAAATCAATTCCTTGCGAATCGACAATTCGCGTTTCGGGGTTTGGAAAAAATAGTTTTCCCTCTTTTCTTCTGATCTCTAGTTTTCTGAAATCCACTTGAGTCAGATATAACGAATCAAAGCTCCTCGTAATCCACTGGCATGGATCCTTTTCATGAATCCAGACTTCACGGTTCACAAATTAGAAAACAGTTCTCTTCCCTTTTTAACTTCCGTCTTCATAGAATTCCAGTGCGTCAGATCAACAGCTGACACTCACCTTGAATCAATGGTCTAGATCTCTCCTCGCGAATCGGAAGTTCGCATTTTAGAATTTTCAAGAACAATTCCTCTGTTTTTCCAAACTTTGGATTTTTCGATTTCCCGATGAAAGAAATCAACGATTCGATCTTCCTTGAGATCGACGGTTCAATACCTTCCCTGAGGTTTCGAGTACTGAATGACTCTTAGCGTTATCCTCCTCGCAGTTGGATGGATCCGACGACTCATGGGTTTTCGGCACTTCTTCCTGGAAGTGCTCCACCGTACAATTCTACCCTTGTTAATCCATTTTGCGATTCGGGACTTGGAGTGACGAAGAATTTGGCTTGCGCTCCAAGTTCACGATCTCCGAATTCACGAAATGATCCAACGGTTCAAAAACAACCGCGATCAACAACCCACGTTTACTTTGAATCCGAGGGTGGTGAGTTTCTCCATCCACTAACCACCTTGTAGCTTCTGGCTATCTTACGGTCCCCGCGATTTCGTGAGTTTCCCACGAGAATTCCGACCGTTCGTTGAAATTCTCAATGACTTCTTTCCCAATATCTGGGCGTCAACTCTTCTGGAGTTGACCTTCTTCCTAACTTGAAGGATCTCGAATAATTCGACAGTGTTTTCCTTCCCAAGATTTGGTTAATGAAATTTTAACTTCACCTTGCCGCACACTTGCGCTCGGTCAAGCGAACTTGCACTGTTCCTCTCTGAGCTTTTCTGACTCAGTCTCAAAGGAACTCGACCATTCTGTGTTTTTTCGAAAGACCTTCTCGTGCCCATCTGCACCTTCTACGCTCGTCTCCTGGAATCTTTTGAACTTAAAACAAGTTCCCTCTATAAGCACTCCTTACACTAGATATGCACACTCTACTAACTAAAGCTCTACGCTATCTCTTCTAAGCTTTGTTTTCTGAACTGGAAGCATTATGTGTCTCTTCCATTTCCTTGCACTTTGTGGCAATTCCAAAATAGTTCTGGCACTTGTCAACCTTCTGCAATACAACGCGTAGACAACTAGAATTTGTCAAGCCTTCGTTTCTTGACAATTCTTCATCATTCATAAACAATCCAATTTATGAAAATGTTTTCAATTTCACGAATTTTCTGAGCTCTGCTCGGCTCTGTACTTTNTGGGTTTTCAGCACCCGGGAGTTCATTATGCAGTGACTCCCCACCTCTTGTCATTTCAATTGCCGAATTCCAAAATTCCGATTTACTTTACCCTCTGATCCCACATAGCATAGTGGTCACCAACAACCACGGTGGCACGTGGCACGTTCACGAGGGTCCACGTCGCTTTCAATGACGTCATTGGGTCCCACGTCTCTCGGTTCTCTTCTTGTCCCACTGGCACGTGGTACATCTCCATGTGTCCACGTCCATTCCTAGAAAAATCCGACGGTCAGATCTTTCTCAGATCTACGACGCAGATCCTTTCGGGGTTTTGGGCTTCCAAACGCCGATGCACTCTAACTCCCATTAGCCCCCCGGGCTAGACTCGTGGCTCACACGACCCCCCCTTATATGACCACAGTCATACCTCCTATCAGGGTTTTGGACTTTCCAATTCCGAAACACATATGTCCTCAGGATTTGCGATTCCCCGAACCCCGATTTCCCGGTGGATGACTCTCCTTCCGGAACTTTCCCGAATGCCTCGATCTCGGCCATGCATCCCCAAGAATGGATGGTTCAGATCTAATCTCGGGATTTCGCAACTTGCGATTCTCCGATGACAAGGTTCTATGTCAACTCAAATTCCCAGTAGCCGATATACCGATGGGTCGCTCGATCTCCGCCACGTGTCCCCACAAACGGACGGCTTGGATCATTCCCGGGACTTCCACCATGAAAATTTCCAATCTCATGTCATCGTGACTCCTAATTTCATGAATGCCAATATCCCGATGGCCACGCCTCTCGTCGGGACTTTGCCTCTGCTGTTCACGAAGGCTTTAACCCCCGTGCAACTCTCGACAGATCCGATGGCTGTCGGGTCTCTGGATCAAGATCCAATGGTCCAGTTCCGTTCTTCCTGTGCGCACACTCCAGAGACTAAAATTTGAGCATATTCACCCATTCCAACAGCTGACGGGTTCTTCGCTCTATATCTGATGCCTCAGACGGTTTCTAACTAACTCGGGATTTCGCGTATCGCGATTTCCACACTCTTGTGCCACTTCCAAAGGAATTTTAATCCTTACGCACATTTTTCTAGATCCGACGGTCACAAGGGCTCTCCTTCCCTCTCGAACAGATCCTAAGGTTCTAACACCATTGGTGTAGAGACCTGTCTCCCCGTGGCCATAGACCACACCAGCTGTGGTTTCATAGCATCACTATACTTCCTGAGTTCTTAATAAAAACTCGTCAAGTGTCTCCTTGACGCTTCGGAGCAAACCAGGGTCCGAAATTGGTCCTCTCGACTCAATTTCCCCTCGCATTCTTAGTCCAAAGACCGCTCCACTGGCCCATCTAGGCTCAGTGTCGAAACCTTGGCTCTGATACCAATTTGTAGTGTCACTTTTCGTAGTTCAGAGCTTACTCGCGCTCTGATACCAAATTGTAGTGTCACTTTTCGCAGTTCAGAGCTTACTCACGCTCTGATACCAAATTGTAGTGAACCCTTTTTCACTACCGAGGCTTTCAAACCTCTCGCTAACCAATCTGTACATGGAATTTTACATAAAACATACATAATTATATAATCACATGCGTAACAGCAAAGAGATACATTTTAATTCTCAGAGTAAAAACATATAATTTTACTGCTACGATTAAACAATCCATAACATTCCATAATAATTCATATACACAGCAGAATCATGATAATATATATAGCACAATCATGTGGAAATGTGATAAGAACATAATTAGAAACTTATCTTGTAACAGTTGAGAAATCCACCAACCAAATGCATGCCTTCCACGAACCTCCCAACCGTAGACCTCACTGCTCCTCAGCTCAACAATGGGTCACCCCCAAGCTGGGACTGAGCTCCACCCCAGGGCAAGGAATCCAGACTTAGGCTGAGGTTACAGGGAATTCAGTCACACACAACCACCAGGAAGAATTCTCTCCCAGGAATCTCCCATGCTCACTGCCCACAGACCCTCATTCCCCACATGCCTGTTCCACCCTAGGACAGTGCACCTTCTCTGTCACCTGGACAGTCCGTCAGCTGCCAGTCTCCCTTACCTTGGGTTACAGGAACAGACCGGACTGGAAGTCTCTGGGTTCTGTGGCAGCTACAAGGTTCCTTCCAAGAGCTCTCTCCTTCCTCTGTGCACTCTCTCACCTGGAGGGAGTCGATCACAGGCCAACAAGGCTCACGCAGTCTAGAACTGCGTGCCACAACAAACACAGGGAAACCGGACACAGGCTTCCCAAGAATTGGTTCAACAGTCACAGGATATTCTCATGGTCAAGATTTCAGAATAGGGCTACACGCACAAGCTCTCTCAGCTTTTCCTGGGCAAACAGAGACTCTTCCCCGAAATTGACATGGACATTTCGTTCAGGGAATGCACACACTAGTTTTCTCTCACAGACAGACTCCACGGCTCTGAACAAGGGTAAACACGCATTCTTCAGCACCCAATACATGCTTCCTCTCTGTAACATACATACACGAGGTCTCTTGCAGACTGGCTCATACCGCTCCTTCTCAGGGCAGTCGGGTCGAATGGAATGTGAGAGATCCCCCCCCCCCCCACGGCTGTTCCTTTCTGTTTTATTTGCATGCATCAAGGTGGACATTTGTCACCCTAGGAACTACATGCGTTCCATCTGCATGCCTCCCTATACACACCTTTCATTTTTGCTAGGAACTTAGGATAAAATAATATGCACATGGATTTTTAGGAAATAATATTAAAATATTATTCCAGGCCTAAGCCCCCTAAGCTTAGCCCCTAGGCTCAACACTCAGCCCCTTTCCCACCTTCCATTCCCTAGTTTCTTTCCCACTCTGTGGATGCTCAGTCCCCCTTCACTCATTCATTGTGGCCGGTCTGCACCTGGCGGTGTTTATATTTTATTAAATATTCTGCATACTTACAAGTACAACAGCAGGCTCCTGGCCTTCAACACTTAGGCTCCCTGGCCTAACAAACACATAAACCTACAACTTATAGGAACTCGGCTCACCAGCCTATAACACATATGTACAATTCATTTCATACATCAGATTTATAAAGGGCTCGGCCTTGGGGACATTACAAATACTCTTTAGGGTTTCCGGATTTAGTTGATTTTTTGGGTAGTTTAAAAGATTAGATTTTCTGTTTCTTTGCCTGTCTTTTTCTGTAAGGTCTGAGCTAGCAGGGAGCCTGTTTCTTTATACAAGTTTTCCCTAACTTCTGCTTGACGGTAGTTGTCGGGACACACAGAGGTACACGCGGCCTGCAGAAGGCCTGCACATGTGTACCTGCACCCTACCCTCTTACAGCCCGCGTGTGAACACTAGCTATAGAGGTAGAAGTAGCGTGTAGGAGTTCAGAGAACTTTAAGAGGCATTCCTCCTCTTCCCTGTCAGAATTATACATTTTCAGGGGGTTTTCTGGAATCCTGTTTGAGTCTTGTTGGATCACAGTCCTATCTCAGATTGTTTTTTTTGTTTTTTTATTCCTTGCATTATTTTTCTTTTCTGTTAGAAGCAAAATCCAAGCCTTCAAGGGACCCTGGTTATCAATACCAGAGGCCTCTTACTGGTATGGACTGCCTGTTTTCTTTTTTGTCGTAGAATTTATACATACATGCGACCTGTACAAGGTTAGCTCTCGTGTACACGCTTCCTGTTTCAGCTCATCATGTGTTTGCACGTGTACTTTTTTAGTGACAATAGCGTGCTTGATAGGCTACTTTTTGTTCAGGGTGGGGCAGTCATCTCCTCCTTTGATGAGAATTATTCCTCTCAGGTGTTTGAGTCTAGGGTTGAACAGTCAGTAGGTTAGGTCATCTTACCCTTAGCCTGCTTTTTCTCAGTTGATAGTTGACAAAAAATATAATTTTTTTTTTTTTATGGTTTTTAGACAAGCGTAAGAGTCTTTTTTTTCTTTATTTCCATTGTGTGCCTTTACTTTGATTCTTTGCGATCTGCGCTTTAAGCCAAAATTTGTATTTCTTGGTTTTGTGCTTGTCGGTATTTTCCCTTTGTTTCTTATTAGCGCTTAAATAAATAAAAAATTTCTTTTCATTTTTTTCCTTGTTTAAAGAGTGTGTTTTTGCATCATTAGCTAGGGAGAAGTCTTTTATTTCATAAGTTTTTGCAGTGCATTTAGAGCATAAGTAGCTCGTAGTCGAGCGAAATTCCTTTATGTTTGCTGCATAAAATCTTAGAAAAATTGAAAAGAAAATGAAATCTTTCTTTGTGAAAAGTTGTTGAAATTTTGCATTTAGTAAAAGTCTTTTGTTTCCATCTTTTTTCATTCATTTTTGCTTTCATCTTTATACACCATCAGTTTCACCTCCATACCCCTTGACGTAAGAAAAATCCTTAAAATCAACGATAATTTAAAATCTATTAGACTTTTTGTTTGTAGGGTTCACAAACTAGTTCAGGACTAGGGCCTTGGATTAGGTTGGAGAGGAAACTCTCCAAGGCCATTCAAAACCAAACATTAGAGTCTGTGATATGGAATGTCTAAATCCAGTTTCGTGGAATTTATCTGGGACCCCCCTCTAACACAGGGGATAAACACGAGGTCGCGTGCGGAAAGATAGCGGAGATAACCCCTCCAAAGTCGAACCAATCGTAGTGGAGAACACATATCGAGGGCTTGTTTTGGGATTCCGTCATTTGCATTTGACACGGGGCTTTGTGGGTCTCGAATCCATTCGAGGTCCTCAATTGTCTTTCGGACCATTTTCTCTCGATACCCTTGACAGGTTTCGGGCTTGATACCCTACTCATTGTGGTCTACCCGACTTTCGACTGTACCCACCTGGTGACTGTTCGCGTGTTGGCAACCTAGTTGCCAATCTTTTTAGGGACATACATAGGTGACTGCGGGGGTATACCATGGTACCTAGGACAGACATCGGGCCACACTTTGCAGAGTATACCCGGAGGGTGCTTCCGTGTTCGAGTTGCACTTGCACTGGTAATTTTCTCTAGTGTTGGTTGTTGTAACTGTTCTTCCAAATAGTTTAGTGATTGCTTGTGTTATCTCTTAGGGGATTCTTTTTAGTGTGTGTTACTTTTGAACGTGTAGAATACCTTAGCATGTCTTGGATATTCTCACACAGTGGAGGATCCTAAGCTCCACCGGTCACGAAGGCTTCTGGGCCTGCCGCCGGTTATACTGGAGCCACCTCCGCCACCATTAAGGCGAAAGCTAGACCAACAAGGGTCTTTCGAAGCGACCGGGATACAAACCTTTGTGCCCGAACAACTCCTGGAGGAATCAACCGCTAATCTTGGCTCGGTTAAAACCCCAACCACTAAGTTTTTGGCATCGTTTATTGTACCAATCCAATTTCACGAACGCCAGTCAGTGCCTCACACAACTATGGAAACAAACATTGTTACTTCTTCTGGGAATTCTTCCATTCCCACCAAAGTTTCTACCACAGGAGAAGCATCTCCTAACTTACCATCATCGGTCCAAGCCACCATGGTATCGGCCGCAACTACGTCACACAGTGGACCGAACCCACCTATGGTGGCGGCCACAACCCCCTTCACACCTAGTGCGACAGACACTCTGTTCTCATACGGTATGCCTAGTTCTGGTACAAGTCCTGCACTCACTTACTCCATTTTACAGACTTTGGGTCTCGGGGCAGGGAGCTCTAACGCTCCTCTGCAAGGTCAACTTGGGGGCACTCTTGTCCCTTTTAATTCTTTTCCTTTTGCTGGAGGTCATATCCCTCCTTCGTCCCCTTTGCTTCGTGGTATGCATCAACAGTCCATCGGGCAGCCTACACACACTAGTTTATTTGGAGCCGGGAATCAAGGAACACTTGCGCACAATATGCTGGTAGGTTCATCACCGTTTGTTTGGAACGGGACGTTTGGTAACAACACTTTCTCATCCACCGCTTTCCCGTCTGGGGGCACTCCCATTTTTGGACAGTCTACTCCTGCGCAGGGTATTATTCCTGCGCAGGGGGCACATATAGAAGGACCTTGGAACTCAGGACAAGGATCCGTTCCCTCCTCTAGAATGTCGTTCTGGGGTAATTCTTTCCATAGTCAATGGAACTCTGGACATACTACTATGCCTCTCCCATTAGGACCGGCATGGGGTAATCCTTCCCAAAGTCCTTCGAACACGATGCATGCCCAACACCCTATGTCCTTTATGGGAAATCAGTCGATGATGTCTCCACAGATGCAAAATCCTCATGCTGGTCAGGGCCATGGTTTCTACCAGAATCCAGGCCAGCAACCAAACTTTTCCTGACAACTTGGTGCCAGTCAAACTCCAGGACCCTTTTTCCCAGGTTATCAGCAGCAACCCAAACTACCATTCCTGGCGACTTTACACTTGCTAGATTTGAAAAGGTTGTTAAATGATCCTATTTTTCATGATCCACGTTGGCCTCCTATGCCAACGAAGTTTCCTTCGGACATTCCAAAGTTCGAGGCCAAGACTAATGAAGATCCAGGTGATCATGTGACTACCTTCCATCTTTGGTGTTCATCTAACTCATTGAAAGATGACTCCGTATAGTTGTGATTGTTTCAACGTACTCTTATCGGGAGTGCCGCGAAATGGTACATTGAGCTCGATCGCTCAAGATACTCTTCCTTTGGTGAACTGGCGATGGCCTTCCTTAACCATTTCCAGTTACTTGTGAGATACGACGCTGGCACAGACCTGCTCACCAATTTTGAACAGACAACCACGGACCATATCTCTGATCATATCCACGAGTAGAGATGCCGAAAGAGTCTAATCAAAGTACTAGTCCCACCAACATTCCTTCTTGAGTGGTTCCTCAAGTCTTTGGTCCCACAATTATCTAAAGATGTCGCAACTTCTGGAGTTTTCTTCGAAGAAGATGCCATCATGAGGGCTCAATAGTTTGAGATCATCTATTCTCAGTCTGGTTTATTATACAACATCTTGCCGGATGCACCACGATCGATACTGGATAAAACTAGACAGAGAGTTGGACCACATGCCGATGGTATTGTTGGTTCAACACAAACTAATCCCGCTGAGAAATTGACAAAACAATTGCAACATTTATCTATACAACACTCAACAGCCAGCCAAACTACTGCTTTGGTTACTCCTCCTACCCAAACATCGGAAGTACACTCCGTGCAGTCGACTAACCCAAAGGACACCCAACAGCCTGAAGGGAAGAAAAAACAACACAAGAAGGGTAAGGGGGATAAAAGACCCACTGATAATGCTCACAGGGACACTATAGAAAAATAAAAGGCGAGGTATCCGTGCAACTTGTGTGCGCAAGACCACCCGACCCATATTTTTCCTCGACTTGCAGAGGCCCAGACGTTTGTCACAAAGCAACAACATGCTGTGTTGACTAATCCTTTTCAACATGGGAAAAATTTAACTCAAGCCTCTACAAGTACAGAAGGGGCCAACCAAAAATCCTGTCGTCCTCCAAATAATCCCTCATCCGCAAACGTATATATGGTTAGGGGTGATGCTTTCATAATGACTAGAGTGCACGACTATAGTAAACCAAGCGCTTCTGAGAAGGGTAAAGAAGTTGAGCTCCCATCTCTTCCTCTACAGATCGAGATGACGTTGGGAGAAATAATGACACACATTCCAAAGGGTGCATTTAAGAAAGCTTCTCACAACCCAAATGCAAGGGCTGCCCATAATTTATCACAAACCCCTTGTGCGATGTCTGCTTTGGAGGTTCTCCAAAGCTACCCTTCTCAGAGGAAAGCCTTGTTAACCGCTTTGGGCTCTACTGAGACTTGTAACCCGGGTACCATCATGTTAGATACAACCGACTTAAAACCTCGTCTGCCTTACCACGTCGCGTTTCATATAGTAGTGGCTCATCCCACGAGAACTTTTACATGGAATATCTTCCACACGGTGGTCGACGAGGGCGCCTCAACATGCGTTATTTCGTTAGCATGTTGGAAGGCCATTGGCCATCCTGCTTTGTCTCCATCACCTACTCTCCTCACTTCTTTCGACGGTCATTCTTTCCAACCACATGGCATCGTTCCTTCTTTCCCTGTGTAGTTAGGAGGGAAGACCGTGTGTGTCGAAGTAGAGGTAGTCGATGCTCCCCTCGATTATAACCTCTTGTTAGGTCGGAGTTGGACTTATGCTATGCAAGTTGTGGTTGCTACAGTTTTCTGAGTCTTGTTGTTCCCACACGAAGACCAGATAGTGACCATCGATCAATTGTCTTTCTCTAGACCTGAACCAACTTTGGGGGCATCCACGTTCCCAATTATAGATAATCCTTAACCAGGTGTCCTTAACATAGGAGTTGGTTTGTGCCCATCCTTGATGGGTACCTTCGATTACCCACCTCCTCACGATGATGTTAAGTTTATATCTAATCACCATAAGGTTGAGATTTTTCAAGTTTCGTCATTCCGCACGACTTACTTTGAGGAGCGTTGGATTCTTCCTTCCCCATCATCCACGATGGATGGGACAGGGCACTCCGGCATGTCCATTCCCTTGTCGACAGCTGACGTAGCATACTCTTTAGTCCAGCAAGCTTCAACTAACCCTGATCCGACTCCCGCACAAGAGTTAGATCCACTTCTAAAGCTTATCTGGGCTCAGGGTTCTCTTGCTAACATCGATCCATTAGACTTAGTCTTGCCTTCTGACAAAGAAGTAATCAAAGCAATGACTAGTCCGGAAAAACCTTGGTGTTGTTGGGAAAAATACCCTATGGACTCGCAAACTAGGGTCAGAATTGCATGCAGATTTTGACCGTAAAGAAATTACTTTTTAACCTACCACCCAAAACTTAAACCCCTCTTTCACGATACATGCATGGAAAGGAACTACTAACCTTGTTACTGACGTTTGGTGTAGATCCTCTGTTGCGCTTTGACTTCTTGCTTGCGCTGCTCCTCCCAAAGATAACCTGCAATCAAGACAAACAACTATGCACGCATGCTACTTTTCTACTTGAGGGTTAGAAATTAAGCATAAATTAAACAAACCATAGATAATTCATGCATTGGGAAGGTGTTATAACCCTAAATTACACCACACATGCTTACCGGGCATCAGGCCTACTCATATCCATTCCTTGCCAAAGCCATGCTGAATAAACTCTTGAAAATCCTCTTAAATCAAGTAAAACGCACCCTAACCTACTACTGCACGTGTTGGAACGCTGGCAGGCCTAATAATGAACGCATTGGAATGCTGGCTGGCCTACTACAGCCCGCGTTTACCTAACAAAGCACAAAAATAGGAAAGTTTCTGACGGGAAAAAAAGCTTTGGGTCAGTTAACTAAAACTCCCAGCCATGCATGGTCGAGAGTTCGTCCAAAACCCTAGCTCCTTCTAGCCTATAAAAGAAGGGGTGTGGGTGCTATTTGGAGGGGGAAAAAAATAGCAAAGAAACTCTACCCAATTGCCGAATCCATTTTGTCCCAACCCTTTAGCCTTTCCTCAAGCCTAAGGAGAATTTAAGCAAAGAAATTGGAGGACAAAGAAGAGGAGGAGCCCAGGATCAGGATCGAGGAACGGTGGTCGGTCTCTATCATTATTGTAAGTTGATTCATCTTGAGATTAATAAAAGAATGATTTTCCTGTCCCAATGCACGAGTGATATATATTGTATTTGATTTATGCTTAGTCTCTAACCCTTAGGTAGAAAAATAGCATGCATGCGTAGTGTTTTGTCTTGATTGCAGGATTGTCTTTGGAAGGAGCAGTGAAAGCAAGCGGATAAAGCGCAACGGAGGATCTACATCAAACGTCGATAGAAAAAGGTTAGTAGGTCTTTTCCATGATTGTGTGTGAAAAAGGGGTTTGAGTATTGGGGTGATAGGTTAAAAGTGTTTTCTTTAAGGTCATGATCTACATACAATTTCAGCCCTAGCTTGTTAGTCTGTGGGGTATTATTTCCCAACAACAGAATTGGCGACTCCACTAGGGATAGTACTCTTAGGGTTTCCGGATTTAAGTGAGGTTTTTGGGTAGTGTAAAGGAGTAGATTCTCTGTTTCTTTGTTTGTTTGTTTTCTGTTAGGTCAGAGCTAGCAGGGAATCTGGTTCTTAATACCAATTTTTTCCTTGACTGTTGCTTGACATTTACTATCGGGACACACATAGGTACACGCGGCCTGCAGAAGGCCTGCACGCATGTAACCCACGCCCTAACCTTCTACAGCCCGCGTTTGAACGCTTGATGTAGTGGTTTCAGTAGTGTGTAAGAGTCAGAGAGCTTGAGAGGCTATCCTCCTCTTCCCTGTCAGAATTCTACATTCTCAGGGGGCTTTCTGGATCTTGTCTGAGTCTTTCTGGTTCATAGTCTTGTCTCAGTTTGCCTTATTTCATGTTGTTATTTCTTGCAGTTGTTTTTCTTTTCTGTTAAAGAAGCATCCAAGCCTTTAAGAGACCCTAGTTGTTAATACCAGAGGCCTCTTCCAGGTCTGGGCTACCTGTGTTTGATTTTTCTTGGATTTTATACCTACATGCGGCCTGTTTCAGTTCAGCCCGTGGGTACTCGCGCGCTATTATAGCTCAGCACGCATTTGAACACGTGTTGTTTCAGTGACAGTAGCGGGCTTGATTGGGTGCTTTTCAATCAGGGTGGGGCAGTCATCCCCTCCTATGGTGAGAAGTGTTCCCCTCAGGAGTTTGAGTCTAGGGTGGCACAGTCAGTAGGTTAGGGCCTCATATCCTTAGCCTGTTCTTTCTTAGTTGATTGTTGATAGAAAAGATAAAAAATAAAAAATAAAAATTTGTGTTTTATGGTTTTTAGACAAGCGTAAGAAGCAGTTTTTTTTTCGATTGCCATTGTGTGTCTTTGCTCTGTTTTTTTGCGATCTGTGCTTTAAGCCAGAATTTCATTTTGTTTTCTTGGTTTTGTGCTTGTCGGCATTTTCCCTTTGTTGCTTCATTTAGCACTCAAATAAAAAAAATATATCGTTTTTCATTTTCTTCTTTGTTTGAAGATTGTGTTGCTGCATCAAGAGCTAGGAAGAAGTATTTTTTCATAAGTTTTTTGCAGTGCATTTAGAGCATAATTAGCTCGCAGATTGAGTGAAATTTATTTATGTTTGCTGCATGAAATCTTAGAAAAGTTGAAAAGAAAAAGAAATCTTTCTTGGTGAAAAGTTGCTAGTTTTTTGCATTTTTTGTAAAAGTTTTTGTTTCCAAGCATTTCTTATTCATTTTTCTTTGAGTCTTTACACATCATCAGTTTCACCTTCATACCTTGTGACGCAAAAAAGCCCATTAAAAACAACGCTAATTAAAATCTATTAGACTTTTTGTTTGTAGGGTTCATACACTAGCTCACGACTAGGGCCTTGGAATAGGTTGGAGAGTGAACTCTCCAAGGCCACTCAAAACAAAACATTGGAGTTTGTGATAGGGAGTGTAGAAGTCCAGTTACGTGGAAGTTATCCGGGACCCCCCTCTAACACAGGGGATAAACACGAGGTCGCGTAAGGAAAGGTAGCAGAGATAACCCCTCCAAAGCTGGACCGAGCGTAGTGGAGAACACATATCGAGGATTTGTTAATGGATTCCGTCGTTTGCATTTGCCACGAGGCTTCATGGGTCTCGAATCCGTTCGAGGTCCTCAGTTGTCTTCCAGACCATTTTCTCTCGATACCCTTGATAGGTTTCGAGCTTGATACCCTACTCATTGTGGTCTAGCCGACTATTGACTGTACCCACCTGGTGACTGCTCGCGTGCTAGCAAACTATTTGCCAATCTTTTCTAGGGACATACACGGGTGATTGCGGGGGTATACCACAGTACCTAGGACAGAAATCGGGCCATGCTTTGCAGAGTATACCCGGAGGGTGCTTCCGTTTTCAAGTTTCACTTGCACCGGTAAGTTTCTCTAGTGTTGGTTGTTGTAACTGTTCTTCAAAATAGTTAGTGTTTGCTTGTCTTATCTCATAGGGGCTTTCTTTTAGTGTGTGTTACTGTTTGCACATGTAGAATACCTTAGCGTGTCGTGAATATTCTCACACAGTGGAGGATTCAGAGCTCTGTTGGTCACGAAGGCTTCTGGGCCTACCGCCAGTTATACAGGAGCCACCCCCGCCACAATTGAGGCAGAAGCTAGACCAACAAAGGTCTTTCGAAGCAACCGGGTTACAAACCATTGTGCCCAAACAACCCCCGGAGGAATCAACCGTCATTCTTAGTTCATTTGAAACCAAAGCCACTGATACTTGGCCGCAAGTTATTGTGCCAATTCAATTTTACGAAGGCCTGTCAGTGCCTCACACAACTATGGCAACAAACGTTGTTACTTCCTCTGGGAATTCTTCCATTCCCATCATCGTTGCTACCACAGGAGAAGATTCTCCTAACTTTCCTTTGTCGGTGGTCTGGGCCACCATGGTCTGGGTCGCAACTACGTCGCACAGTCGACCGACCCCATCTATCGTGGTGGCCACACCTCCCTTCACACCTAGTGCGACAGGCCCTCCATTTTCATACTGTATGCCTAGTTCAGGTACAAGTCCTGCACTCACTCACTCCACTTTACAGACTTTGGGTCTGGGGGTAGGGAGCTCTAATGCTCCTCTGCAAGGTCAACTTGGGGGCATTCCTGTCCCTTTCAACACTTTTCCTTACGCTGGAGGTCATATCTCTCCTTCGTCCCCTTCGCTTGGTGGTCCGCATCAGCAGTCTGCCAGGCAGCCTGCACACACAAGTTCATTTGGAGTCGGGAGTCAAGGAACACCTACGCAAACTCAGCCGGTAGGTTCGTCAACATTTGTTTGGAATGAGACATTTGGTAATAACACTTTTGCATCCACTGCTTTCCCATCTGGGGGCACACCCATTTTTGGACAGTCTACTCCGGCACAGGGTACTATTCCTGCGCTGGGGGCACATATACCAGGACCTTGGAACTCAGGACAAGGATCCGTTCCTTCCTCTGGAATTTTGTTCTGGGGTAATTCTTTCCACAGTCAATGGAACCCCAGACAGACTTCTATGCCTCTCCCATCGGGACCGGCATGGGGTAATCCTTCCCAAAGTCCTTCAAACACGATGAATTCCCAACATCCTATGTCCTTTATCGGGAATCAGCCAATGATGTCTCCTCAGATGCAAAACCCTTACGCTGGTCAGGGCCATGGTTTCTAACAGAATCCGGGCCAGCAGCCAAACTTTTCCTGGCAACGTGGTGCCAGTCAAACTCCAGGCCCCTTTTATCCAGGCTATCAACAACAACCTAAACTACCATTCTTGGCGACGTTACACTTGCCAGATTTGACACGGTTGTTAAATGATCCTATCTATCACGATCCACGTTGGCCTCCTATGCCAAAGAAGTTTCCTTCGGACATTCCAAAGTTCGAGGCCAAGCCTAACGAAGATCTAGGTGATCACGCGACTACTTTCCATCTTTGGTGTTCATCTAACTCACTGAAAGATGATTCCATCCAGTTGCGATTGTTTCAATGCACTCTCATCAGGAGCGCCACGAAATGGTACATAGAGCTTGATCGTTCACGATATTCTTCTTTTGGCGAATTGGCGATGGCCTTCCTTAACCATTTCCAGTTACCTATGAGATATGACGCTGGCACAGAGTTGCTAGCCAATTTCGAGCAGACGACAGCGGACCATATCTCTGATCATATCCGAGAGTGGCGACACCGAAAGAGTCTAATTAAAGTACCAGTTCCACCAACATTCCTGCTTGAGTGGTTCCTTAAGTCTTTAGTACCGCAATTATCCAAAGACGTCGCAATTTCTGGGGTTTTCTCTAAAGAAGATGCCATCATGAGGGCTCAACAGTTTGAGCTTATCTATTCTCAGTATGGTCTATTATACAACATCCTACCAGATGCACCACGATCGATACTGGATAAAACCAGACAAAGAGCCGGACCACATGCCGACGGTATCGTTGGTTCAGCACAAACTAAGCCCACTGAGAAATTGAAAAAACAATTGCAACAGTTATCCATACAACACTCAGCGGCCAGCCAGACTACTTCTTTGGCTGCTTTTCCTACCCAAACGTCGGAAGTACACTCCATACAGACGACTAACCCAAAGGCCACCCAGCAGCCTGAAGGGAAAAAAAAACAACGCAAGAAGGGTAAGAGGGATAAGAAACCCACTGATAATGCTGGCGAGGGCACCACAAAAAAAAGGAAGGCGAGGTATCCGTGCAACTTATGTGCGGAAGACCACCCGACCCATCTATGTCCTCAACTTGCGGAGGCCCAGAAGTTTGTCACACAGCAACAACAAGCCGTGTTGACTAATCCCTTTCAGCATGGGAAAAATTTAACTCAAGCCTCTACAAGTGCCGAAGGGGGTAGCCAAGAAACCTGCCCTCCCCCAAATAATTCCTCTTCCGCGAACGTATATATGGTTAGGGGTGATGCTTTAATAACAACTAGAGCGCACGACTATAGTAAACCAAGCGCCTCTATGAAGGGAAAAGAAGCCGAGATCCCATCTCTTCCTCTACAGATTGAGAATACGTTTGGAGAAACGATGACATGCATCCCAAAATGAGCGTTTAAGAAAGCTTCTCACAATCCAAATGCAAGGGCCTCCCAGAACTACTCTGTGGTGGAATATTTATCCCAAACCCCTTGTGCTATGTCTGCTTTGGAGGTCCTCCAAAGTTTCCCTGCTCAGAGAAAAGCCTTGTTGGCTGCTTTAGGCTCTACTGAGACTTGTAACCTGGGTACCATCATGTTAGATACGACTAACTTGAAACCTCATTTTCCTTACCACGTCGCGTTTCAGATAGTAGTGGCTCATCCACGAAAACTTTTACATGGAATATATTCTGCACATTGGTCGACGAGGGCGCTTCGACTTGCATTATGTCATTAGCATGCTGGAAAGCCATTGGTCAGCATGAGTTGTCTCCATCACCTACTCTCCTCACTGCGTTCGACGATCGTTCTTTCCGACCACATGGTATCATTCCTTCTTTCCCTGTGCAGTTAGGGGGAAAGATCGTGTGCGTCGAAGTAGAGGTAGTCGATGCCCCCCTCGACTACAATATCTTGTTAGGTCGTAGTTGGACTTATGCTATGCAAGCGGTGGTCGCTACAATTTTCCGAGTCTTATTGTTTCCACATGAAGTCCAGATAGTGACCATTGATCAATTGTGCTTCTCTAGACCTGACCCAACTTTGGGGGCATCCATGGTTCCCATGATAGATAATCCTCAAGCCAGTGTCGTTAACATAGGAGTTGGTTTGTGCCCATCTTTGATGGGTACTTTTGATTACCCACCTCCTCATGGCGATGTCAAGTTTATATTGACTCACCACAAGGCTGAAAATTTTCACGTCTCGACATTCTGCATGACTTACTTTCAGGATTCATGGGTTCTTCCTTCCCCATCAGCCACGATGGATGAGACAAGGTACGCTGGCATGTCCATGCCCTTGTCGGCCGCTGAAGTAGCGTACTCGTTAGTCCAACAAAATTCATCTACTCCTGATCCGACTCCCGCACAAGAGTCGGATCCACTTCTTGAGCCTATCTGGGCTCAGGGTTCTCTCGCTACCACCGATTCGTTAGATTTAGTCTTGCCTTCTGACGAAGCTATAATCAAAGAAATGACTAGTTCGGACAAACCTTGGGAAGATCTTCATCACAGATCATATTTCCTCCCAGAGTTAAGCCGAATCGAGGCTGGAGAATTCACTATCACCATGACGGGAGATCAGCCATGTCCCATTAACCTCTTAGCTACACAGGAAATTTATGTTGAGGGGAATATGGCGAATATCGATGAAACCATACCTATCGATATCTCCCAAAACTCTGGCGTCATGGAGAATGTCTTTGTCGGAACGGATTGCTCCCCCGAAGAGATTCAAATTTACACGGATCTTTTCAAAGAATTCCGCGAAGTTTTTGCCTGGTCTTATGAGGAAATGCCAGGCATCGATCCGAAAATAGTTGAACATGAGATCACTACTTATCCTGATGCTAAGCCTGTTCGACAAAAATTTCATCCAGTTAATCCTAGGAAAGAAGCAGCCATCAAAGCTGAGGTTGAGAAATTGCTCAAGGCAGGGTTCATTTACCCAATTCATTTGACTCAGTGGGTGTCAAACCCTGTGCCAGTTGATAAAAAACAAGGCACGATTCGTGTATGTATTGATTTCCATGATTTGAATAAAGCATGTCCAAAAGATACTTATCCAACCCCATTCATTGATCAGATCATTGATGAATGCACCGGTTGTGAAGCCTTTTCATTCATGGACGGTTTTTCAGGATATAATCAAATCCAAATCAAACCTGAGGACCAACATAAAACGACTTTCATTTGTCCGTGGGGTACATTCACCTATCGTAAGATGCCTTTTGGTCTCAAGAATGCTGGAGCCACCTTCCAGCGGGCCATGTCTTTTGTGTTTCACGACCTCAAACATAAATTCGGGGCCTATCTAGATGATTTAGCATCACGCTCTCGCAAGCGAAAAGATCATCCTATGCACCTATGACTAATCTTCAAACGCTATCGCTACTTCAGGATTCACTTGAATCCCAACAAGTGCAGCTTTTGCGTCACGTCAGGATGTTTGTTAGGTTTCATTGTTTCAACAACATGGATCATGGTCGATCCTCTTAAGGTGGAGGCAATAGTCCAGTTTCCCCCCCCACGCACAATCTTACAACTGCAGAGTCTTCAAGGCAAGGCGAACTTCTTACGACGCTTCATCGCCAACTATGCTGAAATCACCAAGGGATTTATGCGTTTACTAAAGAAAGATGTTCCTTTTTTCTAGGACAAAGCCGCTCAACGATCTTTTGATGCATTAAAATACGCCCTCACTACAACACCTCTGCTACGGCCACCTAATTATAACAAAGACTTCTTATTATATCTGGCTGCCACAGAGTCAACCATAGGCATGGTTTTAGTTCAGGAGGATGATTCGTTTTCCGAATACGTGATCTACTACCTGAGCCGAGGCCTTGTAGGACCGGAACTTAATTATACCCATCTCGAGAAACTTGCGTTGGCGGCAGTTCATGCTGTTCAACGGTTCCGTCACTATGTTCTGTTTCGCAAGACCATCGTCGTTGCCGTCGTGAATCCATTCCAGTACATGTTGACACGACGAGTTATCGACGGAGAAATCAGTAGATGGATGGTAATCCTCCAAGAATTTGATTTAGACTTCATTTTGGCCGAGTCCAAAAAGTCACTGGTCTTCGCAGAACTTATCTCGGAGCTTCCGGTTGAGTCAGGTGACGTTGTGCCTGAGGAATCGCCTATCAGGGGGGATATGTTTTTGATTGAATATTCAGACCCTTGGTACGGAGATATACTGATCTATCTCCAGACTTTGAAGTGCCCCACCTCTGCTTCTCGTGACAAGCGTCGGCGAATACGCCATCAGGCTAAGAATGATCTCATACTCAATGATACATTGTATCGGCAAGGTGTAGACTGCATCTTGCGCCGATGTCTCACTCATGAGAAGTCCGTCATAGTGCTCAACAATTGTCATACAGGAGCCTGTGGAGGCCACTTGTCCAGGTTGGCAACAACCCAAAAGATTTTACGAGCAGGTTACTTCTGGCCCACACTTATGAAATATTGTATCGAGTCGGTCAAGAAGTGCCATCCGTGCCAAATCTTCTCATGGAAGATGAGGGCACATCCAGCTCCTATGTTTCCTGTCATCACAGTTGGTCTCTTCACTAAGTGGGGGATTGATTACACTACATGCAACCCCCAGTCAGCAAGGGGGCACCGCTATATCATCGTAGCTGTCGACTACTTCACTAAGTGGGTCGAAGCTATGCCAACGTTTAAAGATGATGGGGAGACTGCAGCTCTCTTCTTATTTAACCAGATTATATCACGGTTCGGCGTCCCGAGAGAGATTGTCACTGACCATTGCAGTCACTTTCAGAACCAAATGATGTCCGAGTTAACATCAAATCTTGGGTTACGGCAAGAACATTCCTCACCTTACTATCCCCAAGCCAATGGGCAGGTGGAAGCTGTTAAGAAAACTATCAAGATGATGCTACAGCGAACTATCAACTCAACCAAGTCAAATTGGCATTTCATGTTATACTCGGCATTATGGGCTTACCGAACCTCAGTTAAGACTGCAACCGGTTTCTCACCTTTCCAGCTCGTTTACGGGCTGGAGGCAGTCTTGCCCATCGAATGTCAAATTCCATCTCTGAAATTGGTAGTACAGTTATTGCTAGACACTTCTCCACTTGAAGAACGGTTAGTACACCTTGAGCAGCTTGATGAACAGCGTCGCGATGCAGCCCTGGCCAGTGAAGCTCATAAACATAAGGTCAAGTGTCAATATGATAGGTCCGTTTGTCCTCGGGTTTTCTCTGAGGGCGACCTTGTCATGGTTTACAACCAAGATAAGGACCCCCTGGGGGAAGGAAAGTTTAAACCCATGTGGTTCAGACCCTTCATTATTAAGGAGGTTTTAGAAAAGGGCGCTTATCGTCTGGTCGATTTTGAAGGAAATGCTTTGGCGGAGCCTAGAAATGGGCTCTACCTCAAAAAGTATTACTCATAGCACGGTCACTGTGGGTAACTTTTTGTAACATATGTATAGTCTTTGTACTATTACCTTTTTACGTTTCTTTTAAAACATGTTATGGACGTGTCATTGATGTTATCTTTCATCATTATGGCAGATGTCAAGTGAATCCGAGGTGTTCATTGGGTATGCCGACGGTGCTAGTCGACACACGCGGAGGCTTACCTCCGCAGCTTGGGTGATCTTTACACCACAGGGTTAGTTGTTATATTCCGGAGGTATATGCTTAGGTGACACCCCAAACAATTTTGCTGAGTATAGTGTAGTTATTGAGTTGCTTCGTGACGCTTTGTCATTAGGTATCTCTCGTCTCCAGGTCTATCTAGATGCTCAACTGGTTGTGTCGCAGCTAAACAGAATATATCGCATGAACGACCCTACTTTACACCGACGATTCCTTAGGGTACGTCTCTTGGAACGCAACTTTGATTATATTACATATTTTCATGTTCCTAGGAGTCTAAATCAAATCACAGATACTCTAGCTAATCATATTTTAGATTGGCATCTCGCTCACATATAAAAAGATCATGATCACACACATGTAAATACATTTTTGTACACATAATCCATAAGACACAAAAAAAGAAATAAAAACCATATATAAACATCATAAAATCCTTAGAGTACATAGATGGGTGCAAGCGCCTCACAAGTGGGAACCATAACGAGTCACCGGGGCTTATGCCCTCAAAAAATATATACAACAAGGTGCTCGTGGCACATAAAAAGTTTAAAAGTCTGCTCAGGGCCTGTGGGCCCTATTATAATCATGTACAACCTGGGCTAAACACCTAAACAATCGGACCCATGTCCGAGGTGCCCCCACAACGTGAGTCTGCATAGAGGGCGGCAAGTCCTCTATCTCTGCCATAGGAACTGTGCGAGTGAGCGCATAAAAGTTCCGCTCAATCCGCCTCAAGACTCTCTCGGCCTCTCCTGCTGGGAGGTTCCCGACTACTGTTGCGCCTCCAGCAGCGGCAGCTGCGGCGTCAGGCCGTGGGCGACGCCTGTTCTGTGCATAGTCGGCAGGTCGCATGGGTCCCACATCTGCATGCAACAAAAGTTCACCCGTAAAAAAACTCTGGTATATAAAAACATGATATATATACCAAAAAGACATAAAAATTACATATGCAAACAAAAAAAACTGTATAGGTGGAGACTTACCCATCTCCCCTCGCTCCTCACCAGGAGGCACTGGTATCGCTGGATCTCTGGAGAAGTCGATCCCCGCGTATGGGTTGTCCTCAATAGCCGGGATCTGTCGTGACAGCCAAGCAAAAAATTCATCGTTGAAGGCCTCTGTGGTCCTTCCACCACCCTGTCGTGGAAACAACACTGCCCATCTACACACTGTGGGGAAAGTAGCCAGATGTCCTCGTACTGTCAACCGCGGACTAAAACATGGAACTCTCTCGAAGAAAAATGAACACAGGATGGTCCCAAACCCGAAGTTCCTGTGTGTCCATTGTCTGCAAGCTGTCAACTGACCTGTCATGCTTGCTAGTAGTGTAGTACTCCAGTCTAAAATTTGTGCATTCATGCACTGAATTGCACAGCTCATCTATGCGCGCGAAGCTTGATGCATGGTTGCAGAGCCGGTGATCCGCCCAATGAGCGATAAAATGGTCTGGAGAGCGAGGTTGGTAATCCTTCTCACAGGTACCGAGGAAGATCTCTGATTTGTACCAGCCTCACAATACTCCTCTATCAGCTCCGAGACTTTGCTCGGCCCCGCAGGAAAGGTCTAAAAATTGACTGGTTCCCCTCTCCTCGAGAGGCCAGTCAAAAAGTAAATATCCTCGGTGGTGGGCACCAAGGATTGCCCTTCTATCATGAAGGCCTCTACATCTGGGTGCCAATAATCAACCAAGGCATTCAGTAGCCTGGGTTGAGCATGCATAAACGGACATAAAAATAATTTTACTAAGCCACACTGCGTCAGCACGGCCATAACGTTCAGATCTGCAACCACTAACTCATTGGCGGCCTCGTGGTCCCTCTCCCTCCACTGAACATACATCCTGCCAAAACCACAAGGAAAAAAAGGGGGAGTTAATTCTTGGTTCAATCAAATTTTCCATCGCGCGGGGGGCACTCGCGGGCTGTTGAGGCGACAGTCGCGGGTACCCGTGTGCAGCTTTGGCTTTACGCACGGGTACCCGCGGGCTGTCCCTGGACAACCCGCGTTTGCCTAGGGCCGACCTCTTGGAGGTCAACGGCCACCCCCAAAACAAACTTAAATGCAATAAATTAAGTATTGAATTGCAAGATAAGGGAGTTTGTACTTACTTGGTCCAAGCAGAAGTCTGTTTCGTCCACTGTAGCTCCCGGAATCACGATCTTTGACAAAAGGGGTCTTTTGGCTCCAGAGTCAATTTCCAAATCAGCAATGGTGATAATGAGCTGCCAGCTTCTATTTATAGACTTTTTGGTCTCTTTTTGTCACTATTTTGGGCCCTTTTATCAGTTTCTTTATACCAAAAACCATTTTGAGTGGTTCAGGAGTTATATGGGAGGGATTTGATCAGGTATTGGGACAATTTTCATTGAGTTTCAAAAAATAAAAATATAGTGACGGTCCATAAAAAAATTTGTTTTCAAAAATCAACTTGAGCATATAGGGTAGGATTTCATCCCGACTGTTGCATCTCGTTGCCTTTTATTCTTATGATATAGGATCGATCCCATATGGTTGTGGCACGGAACCATCATATCTTCTCTAGAAGTGTCGCAACTTGGTGGTAGAGCTTACCAAAATATGGATGCCCTAGGTAGGTCCTGGTTGCATTATGGTGTCCATACCGTTTCTAAACAACACTGTAGGCTCGGGAGTCCGCGTAGTCTTTCCTGAATACGAGTTTGAGCCTCATTTGCATGGGTCTTTTTCACTCTTTGTCTTACCCTCGGACTCCCAAAACCTAACGGGTCTCCTTTTAAGCCCTTTTTAGACCCTCTAAACATGAAAAGATTGTCGAGGGATCTTGTGACCCTTCACGCTCGTTAAACTAAAATTTGAAGTCACGTTTGTCCGGCGGTAGTTTACCCCTTTTTCGGTCCGGATGGTCAATTGTACGAACAAAGGAATACTCTATTGAATGTCCATTCTTTAGAAGAGTATCCTCGGGTAATATTTTATTCCTTTTTCGGGCCTGAGGGACTAAATTTACGAAAAAGAAACCCCCCCAGAGTCCATAGTTAATCTCTTTTCAGACTCCCTAAAATTGAAAAGATCGTCGAGTGACCTTATTCTTTCACACTCGTTAAAATGGTCCAGAAGAATATTCCTGACGAAGTCCATAGTTAAGATTTTTTCAGACTCCTTAAAATTGAAAAAATAGCCGAGTGATCTTGTCCTTGTCACACTCGTTAAAATGGTTTTGAATTGACGTCTAATCGGTGCTAGTTTACTCCTTTTTCGAACTGGCTAGACTATTGTCGAAAAAGGTACCCCAATGGAGTTTCCTTTTATGCTTTTTCAGACTCTCTAAATATGAAAAACCACCGAGTTTCCCTTCTTTGGGCTCGTTAAACTTACATAGAAGGATGTTACCATTGTGTGTTCTATCAACCGCATCTGCATCCTTTACCTTTCAGCCTAGTAACAGTTTGCCTTTGCGTCTTAACACCTTTGGCCACTGGAGGATTTTTCTCGAGTATCATTTCCTAGAAAATCAGTCTTTTCCTTGTGCCTTGAGCTTGTATGGTTGTTGTGCTCGGTCCTCCATTGTAACGTAATATTCCTTTATTATTTCAAAATCATCAAAAAGAACAAAAAAAAATCAAATATACCCCAAAAAGAGGATGGGAAAAGTATTTTCTTTATTGGAAGCATCATGAGTCGCCCTTGCATAAAGCACATCTGTCTGTTTGATTCATCAGACTATGGGATGTAGTACGACCTTAGGAAGCTTTGATCGTTATAGAGTTGTGTCCTCCACCGTTTGGTTACTCTTCCAAACATATGGAGAGTTTGCGTTGCCTCCTGCTTCGTAGACTTATGATTAACATATATGCTGCCTGAGTCTTATCACTTGTCATGCTATTTTCCAAGAGAAGTTTGTTACCAAGCCTGAGTCAGCCCCTCTGCAACATGTCTCTTGTCCGCATACCCGACCATCCTGAACGTCCAATCAAGTCTTTGTTCAAAATCACTGAAGCCTTCAGTCCGATCATCAATATTATCAAGTCCATAACCGATGAGCCGTCGAAGACCTCTAGGTAGTGCAGTCGTACACTCATATTACACTCCTACCCGAGTTTTAGAAGATTTTGAAGTTGTTGCTCGAGCTCTGAAGTACAACCATCAGGCCGAATCAGCTTCTGGGAGATGGATACTTTATACGTATATCTTTCTGATTTCGAGATGTAGTTCCATTGTGTATTGTTCACGACTACTCTTTATAGTTATTTGACATGGATCTACAGTGTATTTGATTGGTAGCCATGGTTCTATTTCATCTCGAGCATGGGTATGCCCACCTCAGTGAGACATTGGATATTTTTTGCAGACGACACCTCCTAATTCCTGATTTCTGGGCTCACTCATTCAGCACATCAATACAGATTGGTAAAGAATGGGTAATGTATTTCGTCCATCAGATGCTCTTCTGACCTCACACATTAGGGGGCATTTGTTATAACCCTAAATTACACCACACATGCTTACCGGGCATCAGGCCTACTCATATCCATTCCTTGCCAAAGCCATGCTAAATAAAATATTGAAAATCCTCTTAAATCAAGTAAAACGTGCCCTAACCTACTATTGCACGCGCTGGAACGCTGGCAGGCCTACTACTGCATGCGTTGGAACACTGGCTGGCCTACTACAGCCCGCGTTTACCTAACAAAGCACAAAAATAGGAAAGTTGCCGACGGGACAAAAAGCTTTGGGTCAGTTAACTGAAACTCCTAGCCATGCATGGCCGAGATTTCGTCCAAAACCCTAGCTCCTTCTAGCCTATAAAATAAGGGGTAGGGGTACTATTTGGAGGAGGAAAAAAATAGCAAAGAAACTCTACCCAATTGCCGAATCCATTTTGTCCCAACCCTTTAGCCTTTCCTCAAGCCTAAGAAGAATTCAAGCAAAGCAGTTGGAGGACAAAGAAGAGGAGGAGCCCAGGATCAGGATCGAGGAACGGTGGCCGGTCTCTATCATTATTGTAAGTTGATTCATCTTGAGATTAATAAAATAATACTTTTCTCGTCCCAATGCACAAGTTATATATATTGTATTTGATTTATGCTTAGTCTCTAACCCTTAGGTAGAAAAATAGCATGCATGCGTAGTGTTTTGTCTTGATTGCAGGATTATCTTTGGAAGGAGCAGCGAAAGAAAGCGGATAAAGCGCAATGGAGGATCTACATCAAACGTCGATAGAAAAAGGTTAGTAGGTCTTTTCCATGATTGTGTGTGAAAAAGTGGTTTGAGTATTGGGGTGATAGGTTAAAAGTGTTTTCTTTAAGTTCATGATCTGCATACAAGTTCAGCCCTAGCTTGTTAGTCCATGGGGTATTATTTCCCAACAACATAAGGAAAAAGTATTCTTTTATTATTTGAAAAATGAATCAACTTACAATCAAAGTCGAGACCGGCCACTACTCCTTGATCCTGATCCTAGGCTCCTCCTCTTCTGTCCTCCAACTGCTTTGCATTAATTCTCCTTTGGATTGAGGAAAGGCTAAAGGGTTGGGACAATGGATTCATCAAATGGGTAGAGTTTCTTCGCTATATTTTTCCTCCTCCAAATGGTACCCCTACCCCTTCTTTAATAGGCTAGAAGGAGCTAGGGTTTTGGACAAACTCTCGGCCATGCATGGCCAAGAGTTTTAGTTAACTGAACCATAGATTTTTGTTCTGTCGACAACTTTCCTCTTTTCGTTCTTTGTTAGGTACACACGGGCTGTAGTGAGCCAGCCAGCGTACACACGCGTGCAGTAATGGGTTAGGGCGCGTGGGCCTTGACACAAGAGGATTTCCAAGGCGTTTGTTCAGCAGATGTTTTGGCAATGAAGGGATATGAGTTGGCCTGATGCCAGGTAAGCATGTGTGGTACAATTTAGGGTTATAATAGATGCCCCCTAATGTGTGAGGTCAGAAGAGCATCTGATGGACGAAATACATTACTAATCTGTACTGATGTGCTGAATGAGTGAGCCCAAGGATCAGGAACCAGGAGGTGTCGTCTGCAAAATAAAAAATGTCTCACCAAGGTGAGCATACCCATGCTCGGGATAAAATAGAACCATGGCTACCAATCAAATAAACTGTAGATCCATGTCAAATAACTATAAAGAGTAGCCACGAATAATACACAGCGGAGCTACATCTCAAAATCAGAAAGATATACATATAGAGTATCCATCTTCCAGAAGTTGATTCGGCCTGATGGTTGTACTTCAGAGTTCGAGCAACAACTTAAAAAATCTTCTAAAACTCGGGTAGCAGTGTAATATTAGTGTACGACTGCACTACCCAGAGGTCTTCGACGACTCGTCGGTTATGGACTTGATAATATTGATGATCAGACTGAAGGCTTCAATGATTTCGAACAAGGACTTGATTGGACGTTTAGGATGGATGGGTATGCGGACAAGAGACATATTGCAGAGGGGCCAACTCAGGCTTAGTGACAAACTTCCATTGGATAATTGCACGACAAGTGATAAGACTCAGGAAGCATATCTGTTAATCATAAGTCTATGAAGCAGGAGGCAACGCAAACTCTCTGTATGTTTGGAAGAGTAACCAAACAGTGGAGGACACAACTTTATATAGCGAGAAAAAGATTCCTAAGGTCGTACTACATCCCATAGTATGATGATCAAACGGATAGATGTGCTTTATCCAAGGGAGACTCATTATGCTGCCAATAAAGAAAATACTTTTCCCATCCTCTTTTTGGGGTATATTTGATTTTTTTGTTCTTTTGGATAATTTTTGAAAAAGAATTAAGGAATTTTACGTTACAATGGAGGAATGAGTACTGCAAACATACAAGCTCAAGGCACAAGGACAAGACTGATGTTTTGGTAAAATGATACTCGGGAAAAATCCTCTGGCGGCCAAAGGTGTTAAGACGCAGAAGAAAACTGTCACAAGGCTGATGGATAAGGTATGCAAATGTGGTTGATAGAAAACACAATGGTAATGTCCTTCGATGTAAGTTTAACGAGCCCAGAGAAGGTAAGCTCGGTGGTTTTTCATATTTAGAGAGTCTAAAAAAGCATAAAATGAGACTCCAATGGGATACCTTTTTCGATAATAGTCTAGTCGGTTCGAAAAAGGGATAAACTAGCACCGATTAGACGTCAATTCAAAACCATTTTAATGAGTGTGACAAGGACAAGATCACTCGGCCATTTTTTCATTTTTAAGGAGTCTGAAAAAATCTTAACTATGGACTTCGTCAGGAATATTCTTCTGGACCAATTTAACGAGTGTGAAAGAATAAGGTCACTCGATGATCTTTTCAATTTTAGGGAGTCTAAAAAGAGCTTAACTATGGACTCCGTGGGGATTTCTTTTTCGTAAATTTAGTCCCTCAGGCCCGAAAAAGGAATAAAAATATACCTGAGAATACTCTTCTAAAGAATAAGAATTCGATAGAGTATACCTTTGTTCGTACAATTGACCGTCCGGACCGAGAAAGGGGTAAACTATCGCCGGACAAACGTGACTTCAAATTTCAGTTTAACGAGCGTGAAAGGTCACAAGATCGCTCGGCAATCTTTTCATTTTTAGAGGGTCTGAAAAGGGCTTAAAAGTAGACCCGTTATTTTTGGGGAGTCCTGAGGGTAAGACAAAGAGTGAAAAAGACTCATGCAAATGAGGCTCAAATTCATATTCAGGAAAGACTATATGGACTCCCGAGCCTACATTGTTTTGAAAAACGACATGGACACCATAATGCAACCAGGACCTACCTAGGGAATCCATGTTTTGGTAAGCTCTACCACCAAGTCGCGACACCTCTAGAGAAAATATGATGGTTTCGTGTCACAAACTAATGGGATCAATCCTGTAGCATAATAAAAAGGCAACGAGATGCAAAATTTAGGGTGATATCCTACCCTATATGCTCAAGTTGATTTTTGAAAATAATTTTTTTTTTTTTTATGGACCGTCAATATTTTTTCGAAACTCAAAAAAATTGTCACAATACCTGATCAAATCCCTCCCATATAACTCCTATATCACTCTAAATGGTTTTTGATATAAATAAACTGATAAGGGGCGCCAAAAAAGTGACAAAAAGAGGCCAAAAAATCTATAAATAGAAGCTGGTAGCTCATTATCACCATTGTTAATTTGGAAATTGACTCTGGAGCCAAAAGACCCCCTTTGCCAAAGATCGTGATTCCATGAGCTACAGTGGACGAAAAAGACTTCTTCTTTGACCAAGTAAGTGAAAACTCCCTTATCTAGCTAATCAATACTTCATTTTCTTCATTTAAGTTATTTTTTGGGTGGGCATCGACCTTAAAAAGGTCGGCCCTAGGTACATGCGTGCAGAGTAAAGCCTGCACACATGTACACGTGACTGTCACCTCTACAGACTGCGTGTACCCTCCCCTAATGATGGAAAAGTAAATGAAAAGAAGTATTGACCCTCCTTTACCTTGTTGTGTTGGCAGGATGTATGTCCAGTGGAGGGAAAGGGAGCATGAGGCAATCAGTGAATTGGTTGCTGCAGATCCGAATGTTGTGGCCATGTTGATGCAGTGCAGTTTGCTCAAATTATTTTTATGTCCATTTATGCGCGCGCAACCAAGGCTACTAAATGCCTTGATTGATTACTGGTATCCTGATGCAGAGGCGTTCATGCTAGAGGGACAATCCTTGGTGCCCACCACCGAGGACATTTACTTTCTGACTGGCCTCTCAAGGAGAGGGGAACCAGTCAATTTCCAGACTTTTCCTGCGGGGCCGTACAAGATCTCGGAGTTGATAGCTGAGTACTGTGAGGATGGGACGGATCGTAGAGGTTCCCAGGTACCTATTAGCAATATTATCAACTTAGCACTACAGACTATCTTGTTTCTTATTGGGTGGATTATCGGCTCAATATCCGTGCATCAGGCTTCATGCGCATAGATGCACTGTGCTATCCAGTGCATGAATGCACAAATTTTTGATTGGAGCACCACACTGTAGGAGTGTATGAAGAGGCAATTAACAGATTGCCAACAACGGACACAGAGGAACTTCGGGTTCAGGACTATCTTGTGTTTGTTCTTTTTCAAGAGAGTTTCGTGCTTCAGTCCTTGGGTTGTAGTACGAGGACATCTGGCCTCTTTCCCTGCAGTGTGTAGATGGGCAATGTTACTGCCGCGACAGGGTGGTGGAAGGACCGTTGAGGCCTTTGACGACGAATTTTTTGCTTAGCTGTCACGACAAATCCCTGCTATAGAGGACTACCCATATGCGGGGATAGACTTCTCTAGAGATCCATAAATACCCGTTCCTCCTGGTGAGGAGCGAGGGGAGATGGGTAAGTCTCCACCTTTGTAGTTTTTTTTATTTTTATTTGCATATGTAATTTTTATGTCTTTTTGTTATATATATCATTTTTTGTATGCTAGAGTATTTGATGGGTGAACATTTATTGCATGTAGATGTGGGACCTGTGCAACTTGCCGACTATGCATGGAATAGCCATCGCCCATGGCCGGAAGTTGCGGCTGCCGCCGCTGGGGGAGAAACAGTAGCAGGGAACCTCCTAGCAGGAGAGGCTGAGAGGGTCCTTAGGCGAATTGAGCAAAACTTTACTGTGCTCACTCGCACAGTCCCGATGGCAGAGATAGAGGACCTACTGCCATCCATGCAGCCTCATGTTGTGGGGGCAACTCGGACATGGGTCCGTTTGTTTAGGCGTTTAGCCCGTGCAGTAGATGATTATAACAGGGCCCATAGGCCCTGAACATACTTGAGACTTTTTATGTGCCACGAGCACCTACTTGTATATATTTTTTGAGGGCATAAGCCCAGTGACTCGTTACTATTCCCATTTTTGAGGCGCTTGAGTCCATCTATGTACTCTAAGGATTTTATGATGTTTATATATGGTTTTTATCCTTTTTGTGTCTTATGGATTATGTGTCCAAAAATGTATTTACATGTTTATGTCCATGATCTTTTTTATATGTGGGCAAGATGCTGTTTATGGATAAATTCGTGAGTGCGGACACAGACCAATCTCCCCAAGATCCACCTGGATCTGGAACAAAACGTGACAGAATACTACTCTTTCCCTAGATCTAGCTATTGAATGGAACTAAGAGAAATGGATGGTATACATACCTTATGAACGCTCTCCTTTAATCTCTGTTTTTCCTCTCTCTGCTCCGATGCTCTTGCGTCGTTCCAATCACAACAACACAAACCAATCACAGCAAAAGCATTAATCTATTCAATACCTAGTCTATACATGTGATCAATGAATCATGTAATAAGATGACATCATCATTATGGGAAAGGGACATATTCATGTATTGCATTAATTGAAAGAGAAATATACAACCTGAGCCTTGATGTCGTAGATCTCCTTTCGATGGCTCTTAGCTTTGACACACACACTTGCT
>ML782068.1:158992-190204 GCA_009831015.1 Picea engelmannii | reverse complement strand
CATCCTTTTCGATTTGATTTGATTTGAATGATACATTTGCTTGAGCCATTAGTAATTTGATTTTAATGTTTATTAAAATCAAATTAAATTGGATTGTTTTAAAAAGATTTCATTTGATTCATATCTGATTCTATATGCTGTTTTAGACTAGCTACAGAATCAGATGATTCTGTAGCTAAGTATGTAGAATCAATTTTTTATTGTTTTGTTACTGAAATATCTTTCTAATTTGATATTTTTGTTCTATTGCAGGTAAATTCGAAATTGCAATTGAGTTTATGAGTAGTTAGGGGATTTTTCCAAGATTTCACTTGCATTTCATTTCCTAGTTTAGGTGATTTTGGGGATTTTTCCTAGATTATGTAAAACCTTTTGATATTATCCACAGGGATGTTTTACCCTGTGGAGAAACTTATATATACTTATGATTTTTGTAATAATGTTCATCCTCATTCGTGGGAGAACAAGGATATGGAATTCTAATGCAGACTGGAGCAGAATTGATGTTTTGTCACAGCTTTAGCTTTTCAATATATCAACATTTTGTTTCATGTTTTGTATATCACTTTGTTTATGATTTATGACTACTTTAGCTATCTAGATCATGCACAAATGATATAATTTTAATCACTGTGATCCATTATCTTGTCTCTTCCAATCGTATAAAATACATAACAAATGTTAGTTCAGTTTGTGAATGACAGGCTTATCTTCTTCATTGATTGAATTATCAAATATAAGTTTCTTGCATAACAGGTTTCCCTTATTGCAAAGATTTATAATCATAAGATTTTTATGATTTTTATGTCTTGTTTGTCCTGCAAACCAACTCAAAGAGCAGCTCAGCTGATCGTTTACGAGAAGCTATTGAACCAATTCGGTGCGAGTTTACTTCCTCCGACCAACTTCAGAGTCATCACACACGGGACAAATTAGGAGCGCTTCCAGGTCAACTAATCTTGTCTTTGTTGTTTTCATTAAGTAGTTCAGTTTAGATTTAAGTTTAATTAGATTTATATTAGATTATTTAATTTCAGTAAATATATTAGATTGTTTAATTTCAGTAATGTTTTTTCCTTTTTCATAAAATATAAAAAAATCAAAAATAAATTCCCGGCTGTCTTAGGGAAGAAAATACATGAGTTTTGCAAGTTTTAATTAAATCTGTAGATTGTTTATAATGTACATTTGTGAATAAGTAATATTGCAGCTGGTAATTAGATAGTTGATTTGAGTTATTATAGTAATTAGTAGATTGTATATATTTGTTAGAATAGTTAGTTTAATTTAGTAGTTTGTTTTAGTTAGATTAGTGTATTAGTTAGTTTTTAGTTAATTTGTTTTATTAGTTTTAGTTAGTTTAGTTTCTTTTAGTTTTAGTTAGTTTATTTAGTTTAGTTAGTTTTATTTGTTTTAGTTAGTTTAGATTAGTTTCTCTTTGGTTTTCTTAAAAGACCTTAGAGCGGCCAACGGAGCCGTTAAACTCGTCAGGGTGGTCCATTCCAAATGGCTTGGGTTATTTAGACAACCCCGGACCGGTTCCACTCTCCCAGTTGACGGACGGTCAGTTTTGCCCGTCAACAATACCCAATGAACACCTCAGACTCACTTGACATCTTCCATATTGACGAAAGATAACATCAATGACACGTCCATAACACTTTAAAAGAAACGTAAAAAAAGCAATAGTACAAAGACTATACATATGTTACAAAAAGTTACCCACAATGACCTTTCTATGAGTAATACTTCTTGAGGTAGAGCCCATTTCTAGGCTCCTCCAAAGCATTCCATTCAAAATCGACCAAACGATAAGTGCCCTTTTTTAAAACCTCTTTGACAATGAAGGGTCCGAACCACGTGGGTTTAAACTTTCCTGCTCCCAGGGGGTCCTTGTCTAGGTCGTAGACCAGGACAAGGTCGCCCTCAGAAAAAATCCGAGGATGAATGGACCTATCATATTGACACTTGACCTTATGTTTATGATCCTCATTGGCTAGGGCCGCATCGCGACGCTGCTTATCAAGCTACTCAAGGTGTACTAACCGCTCTTCAAGTGGAGAAGTATCTGGCAATAACTGTACTGCCAATTTCAGAGATTGGATTTAACATTTGATGGGCAAGACTGCCTTCAGCCCGTAAATGAGTTGAAAAGGTGAGAAACCGGTTGCAGTCTTAACTGATGTTCGGTAAGCCCATAATGTCGAGTATAACATCAAATGCCAGTTTGACTTGGCTGAGTTGATAGTTCACTGTAGAATCGTCTTAAGAGTTTTGTTTACAGCTTCCACCTGCCCATTGGCTTGGGGGTAGTAAGGTGATGAATGTTCCTTCCGTAAACCAAGATTTGATGTTAACTCAGACATCATTTGGTTCTGAAAGTGACTGCCATGGTCAGTGACAATCTCTCTCGGGACGCCGAACTATGCTATAATCTGGTTGAATAAGAAGAGAGTTATAGTCTCTCCATCATCTTTAAACGTTGGCATAGCTTCGACCCACTTAGAGAAGTAGTCGACAACTACGATGATATAGCGATGCCCCCTTGTTGATGGGGGGTTGCATGTAGTGTAATAAATCCCCCACTTAGTGAAGGGACCAACTGTGATGATAGGAAACATAGGAGCGGGATGTGCCGTCATCTTCCGTGAGAAGACTTGGCATGGATGGAACTTCTTGACTGATTCGATACAATCTTTGATAAGTGTTGGCCAGAAGTAACCTGCTCGTAGAATATTTTGGGTTGTTTCCAACCCAGATAAATGACCGCCACAAGCTCCAGTATGACAATCGTTGAGCACTATGATGCCCTCCTCATGAGTGATACATCGACGCAAGATGCAGTCTACATCTCTCTGATACAATGTATCATCGAGTATGAGATAATTCTTCACCTGATGGCGTATCCGCCGACACTCGTAACGAGAAGAAGAGGTGGGGCACTTCAAAGTCTAGAGATAGATAAGTATACCTCCATACCAGGGGTCTGAAGATTCAATCAAAAACATATCCCCCCAGATAGGCGTTTCCTTAGGCACAACGTCACCTCACTCAACCGGAAGTTCTGAAATAAGTTCTGCGAAGACCAATAACTTCTTGGATTTTGCTGAAACGAAGTCTAAGTCAAATTCTTGGAGGATGACCATCCATCTACTAATTTTTCTGCCTATAACTCATCATGTCAACATGTACTGGAATGGATTCACGACAGCGAGGACGGTGGTCTTACGAGACAGAACATAGTGATGAAACCATTGAACAACATGAACTGCTGTCAACGCAAGTTTTTCGAGATGGGAATAATTAAGTTCCGGTCCTACGAGGCCTCAGCTCAGGTAATAGATCACGTATTCTGAAAACGAATCATCTTCCTGAACTAAAACCATGCCTATAGTTGACTCCGCGGCAGCCAGATATAAGAAGAAATATTTGTTATAATTAGGTGGTCGTAGAAGAGGTGCGGTTGTGAGGGCGTGTTTTAATTCATCGAAAGAGCATTGAGAGGCTTAGTCCCAGAAAAGGGAACATCTTTCTTCAGTAAATGCATAAATCCCTTGGTGATTTCGGCATAGTTGGCGATGAAGCGTCGTAAGAATTTCACCTTTCCTTGTAGACTTTGAAGTTGCAAGATTGTGCGTGGGGGGGGCAACTAGATTATTGTCTCCACCTTAAGAGGATCGACCATGATCCATGTTGTTGATACGGTGAAACCTAACAAACGTCCTGACATTACGCAGAAGCTGCACTTGTTGGGATTCAAGCGAATCCTGAAGTAGTGACAACATTTGAAGATTAGTCTGAGGTGCGTAGGATTATCCTTCCGCTTGCGAGAGCGTGATGCTAAATCATCTAGATAGGCCTTGACTATATGTTTGAGGTCATGAAACGCAAAAGAAATGGCCTGCTGGAATGTGGCTCCAGCATTCTTAAGGCCAAAAGGCATCTTACAATAGGCAAATGTACCCCACGGACAAATGAATGTCGTTTTGTGTTGGTCTTCAGGTTTGATTTGGATTTGATTATATCCTGAAAAACCATCCATGAACGAAAAGGCTTAACAACCGACACATTCAACAATGATATGGTCGATGAATGGTGTTGGAAAATTATCTTTTGGACATGCCTTGTTCAAATCACAGAAATTGGTACATACACGAATCGTGCCTTGTTTTTTATTGACCGGCACGGGGTTTGACACCCATTGAGTCAAATGAATAGGATAAATGAAACCTGCCTTGAGAAATTTCTCAACCTCAATCTTGATGGCTGTTGCTTTCTTAGGATTGATTGGACGAAGTTTTTGTCGAACAGGCTTGGCATCAGGATACGTCGTGATTTCATGTTCAACTATTTTCGGATCGATACTTGACATTTCCTCATAAGACCAGGCAAAAACGTCGTAGAATTCTTTGAAAAGATCCATGTAAATTTGAATCTCTTCGAGGGAGAAATCCACTCCGACGAAGACATTCTCCATGACGCCAGGGTTTCGGGATATGTTGATAGGTAGAGTTGCAGTGATAGTCTCCATATTTCCCTCAGCATAAATTTCCTGTGTAGCTAAGAGATTAATAGGACATGGCTGATCTCCCATCATGGTGATAGTGAATTCTCCTGCCTCGATTCGGCTTAACTCTGGGAGGAAATATGATCTGTGATGAAGATCTTCCCAAGGTTTGTTCGGACTAGTCATTGCTTCGATTACTGCTTCGTCAGAAGGAAATACTAAGTCTAACGAATCGATGTTGGTGAGAGAACCCTGAGCTCAGATAGGCTCTACAGGTGGATCCAAATCTTGTGCGGGAGTTGGATCAGGGTTAGCTGAAGCTTGCTAGACTAAAGAGTACGCTACTTCAGCAGCCAACAAGGGCATGGACATGTCGGGGTGCCGTGTCTCATCCATCGTGGCTGATGGGTAAGGAAGAATCCAAGGATCCTCAAAGTAAGTCGTGCGGAATGACGAAACTTGAAAAATATCAACCTTATGGTGATTAGATATAAACTTGACATCATCATGAGGAGGTGGGTAATCAAAGGTACCCATCAAGGATGGGCACAAACCAACTCCTACGTTAACGACACCTGGTTGAGGATTATCAATCATGGGAACCGTGGATGCCCCCAAATCTGGGTCAGGTCTAGAGAAAGACAATTGATCGATAGTCACTATCCGACCCTCATGTGGAAACAACAAGACTCAGAAAACTGTAGCAACCAAAACTTGCATAGCATAATTCCAACTCCGACCTAACAAGAGGTTATAGTCGAGGGGAGCATCGACTACCTCTACTTCGATGCACACGGTCTTCCCTCCTAACTGCACAGGGAAAGAAGGGACGATGCCATGTGGTCAGAAAGAATGACCATCGAACGCAGTGAGGAGAGTAGGTGATGGAGACAAAGTGGGCTGGCCAATGGCTTTCCAACATGCTAACGACATAATGCATGTCGAGGCACCCTCGTCGACCACCGTGCGAAAAATATTCCGTGTAAAATTTTTCGTGGGATGAGCCACTACTATCTGAAACGCTACGTGGTAAGGCATACGAGGTTTTAAGTCGGTTGTATCCAACATGATGGTGCCCGGGTTACAAGTCTCAATAGATCCTAAAGTAGTTAACAAGGCTTTCCTCTACGCAGGGAAGCTTTGGAGGACTTCCAAAGCAAACATAGCACAAGGGGTTTGTGATAAATCCTCCACCACAGAGTAATTCTGGGCGGCCCTTGCATTTGGGTTGTGAGAAGCTTTCTTAAATGCACCCTTTGGAATCTGTGTCATTGTTTCTCCCAACGTCTCCTCAATCTGTAGAGGAAGAGAGGGGAGCTCAGCCTCTTTACCCTTCTCAGAAGTGCTTGGTTTACTATAGTCGTACGCTCTAGTCAGTATTAAAGCATCACCCCTAACCATATATACGTTCGCGGATGAGGGATTGTTTGGAGGAGGGCAGGTTTCTTGACTACCCCCTTCTGCACTTGTAGAGGCTTGAGTTAAATTTTTCCCATGGTGAAAGGGATTAGTCAACACGACTTGCTGTTGCTATGTGACAAACTTTTGGGCCTCTGCAAGTCGAGGACAAAGATGGGTCGGGTGGTCTTCCACACACAAGTTGCACGGATACCTTGCCTTCTGTTTTTCCATGGTGCCCTTGCCAGCATTATCAATGGGTTTTTTCTCCCCCTTACCCTTATTTCGTTGTTTTTTCTTCCCTTCAGGCTGCTGGGTGGCCTTTAGGTTAGTCGACTGCACAGAGTGTACTTCCGACGTTTGGGTAGGAGGAGCAGCCAAAGCAATAGTCTGGTTGGTCGTTGAGTGTTGGATAGATAACTGTTGTAATTGCTTTGTCAATTGCTTAGCGGGCTTAGTTTGTGCTGAACCAACAATACCATCGGCATGTGGTCCAGCTCTCTGTCTAGTTTTATCCAGTATCGATCGTGGTGCATCTGGCAGGATGTTGTATAATAAACCAGACTGAGAATAGATGAGCTCAAACTGTTGAGCCCTCATGATGGCATCTTCTTCGGAGAAAACTCCCGAAGTTGCAATGTCTTTGGATAATTGTGGGACCAGAGACTTAAGGAACCACTCAAGCAGGAATGCTGGTGGGACTGGTACTTTGATTAGACTCTTTCGGCATCTCCACTCTCGGATATGATCAGAGATATGGTCCGCTATTGTCTGTTTGAAATTGGCAAGCATCTCTGTGCCAGCGTCGTATCTCACAGGTAACTGGAAATGGTTAAGGAAGGCCATCGCTAGTTCGTCAAAAGAGGAGTATCGTGAGTGATCGAGCTCGATGTACCATTTCACGGCACTCCCGATAAGAGTGCATTGAAATAATCGCAACTGAACGGAGTCATCTTTCAATGAGTTAGATGAACACCAAAGATGGAAGGTAGTCACATGATCACTTAGATCTTCATTAAGCTTGGCCTCGAACTTTGGAATGTCCGAAGGCAACTTCGTTGGCATAGGAGGCCAACGTGGATCATGACAAATAGGATCATTTAACAACCTTGTCAAATCGGGCAAGTGTAACGTCGCCAGGAATGGTAGTTTGGGTTGTTGCTGATAACCTAGGAAAAAGGGTCCTGGAGTTTGACTGGCACCAGGTTGCCAGGAAAAGTTTGGCTGCTGGCCTAGATTCTAGTAGAAACCATGGCCCTGACCAACATAAGGATTTTTCATCTGTGGAGACATCATCGGCTGATTTCCCATAAAGGACATAGGATGTTGGGCATTCATCGTGTTTGACGGACTTTGGGAAGGATTACCCCATCTCGGTCTTGATGGGAGAGGCATAGTAGTCTGTCCAGGGTTCCATTGACTGTGGAAAGAATTACCCCGAAATGAAATTCCAGAGGAAGGAATGGATCCTTGTCTTGAATTCCAAGGTCCTGCTATATGTGCCCCCGACGCAGGAATAGTACCCTGCGCCGAAGTAGACTGTCCAAAAATGGGAGTGCCCCCAGACGGGAAAGTGGTGGATGAGAAAGTGTTGTTACCAAATGTCCCGTTCCAAAAAAACAGTGACGAACCTACCGAAATAGTGTGCACAGGTGTTCCTTGACTTCCGGCTCCAAATAAACTAGTGTGTGCAGGCTGCCCGACGGACTACTGATGCAGACCACCAAGCGAAGGGGACGAAGGAGAGATATGACCTCCAGCGTAAGGAAAAGCATTAAAAGGGACAGAAGTGCTCCCAAGTTGACCTTGCAGAGGAGCGTTAGAGCTCCCTGCCCCCATACCCAAAGTCTGTAAAGTGGAGTGAGTGAGTGCAGGACTTGTGCCTGAACTAGGCATACCGTATGAGAATAGAGGGTCGGTCGCACTAGGTGTGAAGGGAGTCATGGCCGCCGCCATAGACGAAATCGGTCCACTGTGTGACGTAGTTGCGGCCGAGACCATGGTGAATCAGATCGACGAAGGAAAGTTAGGAGATGCTTCTCCTGTGGTAGCAACTGTGGTGGGAATGGAAGAATTCCCAGAGGAAGCAACAATGTTTGTTTCCATAGCTGTGTGAGGCACTGACAAGAGTTCGTAAAATTGGATTGGTACAATAACCGATGGCCAGGTATCAGTGGTTGGGGTTTCAACCAAGCCAAGATTGGCGGTTGATTCCTCTGGGATTTGTTTGGGCACAATGGTTGGTAACCCGATTTCTTCAAAAGACCCTTATTGGTCTAGCCTCCGCCTCAATGGTGGCGAGGGTGGCTCCAGTATAATCGGCGGCAGGCCCATAAGCCTTCATGACCGGCGGAGCTTGGGATCCTCCACTGTGTGAGAAGATCCAAGACACGCTAAGGTATTCTACACATTCAAATAGTAACACACACTAAAAAAGAAGCCCCTAAGAGATAAGACAAGAAAACTCTAAACTAGTTGGAAGAACAGTTACAACAACCAACACTAGAGCAACTTACCGGTGCAAGTGAAACTCGAACATGGAAGAACCCTCTGGGTATACTCTGAAAAGTGTGGCCCGATGTCTGTCCTAGGTACCGCGGTATACCCCCACAGTCACCTGTGGATTTCCCTAAAAAGATTGGCAACTAGGTTGCCAGCAGGCGAACAGTCACCAGGCGGGTACAGTAGAAAGTCGGGTAGACCACAATGAGTAGGGTATCAAGCTCGAAACCTGTCAAGGGTATCGAGAGAAAATGGTCCAGAAGACAAATGAGGACCTCGAACGGATTCGAGACCCAGGAAGCCCCGTGGAAAATGCAAATGACGGAATCCAAAAACAAGCCCTCGATATGTGTTCTCCACTACGATTGGTCCGGCTTTGGAGGGGTTATCTCCATTACCTTTCCGCACGCGACCTCGTGTTTATCCCCTGTGTTAGAGGGGGGTCCCGAATAAATTTCACGAAACTGGACTTCTACACTCCCTATCACATACTCTACTGTTTGGTTTTGAATGGCCTTGGAGAGTTTCCTCTCCAACCTAATCCAAGGCCCTAGTCTTGAACTAGTGTATGAACCCTACAAACAAAAATTCTAATAGATTTTAAATTATCGTTGCTTTTATGGGTTTTCTTACGTCACAGGTTATGAAGGTGAAAATGATGATGTGTAAAGACTAAAGCAAAAATGAATGAAAAAAGTTGGAAACAAAAGACTTTTACTAAATGCAAAAATCAACAACTTTTCACAAAGAAAGATTTCTTTTTCTTTTCAATTTTTCTAAGATTTCATGCAGCAAACATAAAGGAATTTCACTCGACTACAAGCTACTTATGCTCTAAATGCACTGCAAAAATGTATGAACAAAAAGACTTCTCCCTAGCTATTGATGCAGAAACACAATCTTCAAACAAAGATGAAAATGAAAAGAGATTGTTTTTATTTTTATTTTTTTATTTAAGTTCTTAATAAAGCAACAAAGGGAAAATACCGACAAGCACAAAACCAATAAAGACAAATTCTGGCTTAAAGCGCAGATCACAGAGAATCAGAGCAAAGACACACAATGTAATAAAGAAAACAAAGACTCTTAAGCTTGCCTAAAAACCATAAAACAAAATTTTTGTTTTTATATTTTCTATCAACTATCAACTGAGAAAAAGCAGGCTAAGGGTAAGAGGATCTAACCTATTGTCTGTTCAATCCCTAGACTCAAAAACTTGAGAGGAATACTTCTCATCAAAGGGGGGGATGACTTCCCCACCCTGATTAAAAAGTAGCCTATCAAGCACGCTACTGTCACTAAAACAGCACGCGTACAAACACGTGCTGAGCTAAAACAGGACGTGTGTACACGTGGCCTGACCTTATACAGGCCGCATGTATGTATAAATTCTAAGACAAAAATAAAAACAGGAAGCCCAGACCAGGAAGAGGCCTCTGGTATTGATAACCAGGGTCTCTTGAAGGCTTGGATGCTTCTTCTAACAGAAAAGAAAAATAATTGCCAGGAATAACAAAACACAAAAAGACAAACTGAGACAGGACTGTGAACTAGCAAGACTCAGACATGATCTAGAAAACCCCCTGAGAATGTATAATTCTGACAGGGAAGAGGAGGACTGCCTCTTAAAATTCTCTGAAGTCCTACACGCTACTGCTAACTCTACAGCTAGCGTTCACACGCGGGCTGTAAGAGGTTAGGGCGCGGGCACACGCGTGCAGGCCTTCTGCAGGCCGCATGTACCTTTGTGTGTCCCGACAATTACCGTCAAGCAGAAGTCAGGGAAAACTGGTATGAATAACCAGGCTCCCTGCTCGCTCAGACCTTACAGAAAAAGACAAGCAAAGAAACAAAAAATCTAATCTTTTTAAACTACCCAAAAACCTCAACTAAATCCGGAAACCCTAAAGAGTATCTTCCCTAGTACGGTCGCCAAATCTGTTGTTGGGAAAAATACCCTACAGACTCGCAAACTAGGGTCAGACTTGCATGCAGATTTTGACCGTAAAGAAATTACTTTTTAACCTACCACCCAAAAATTAAACCCCTCTTTCACGATATATGCATGGGAAGGAACTACTAACCTTGTTACTGACGTTTGGTGTAGATCCTCCATTATGCTTTGACCGCTTGCTTGCGCTGCTCCTCCCAAAGATAACCTGCAATCAAGACAAACAACTATGCACGCATGCTACTTTTCTACTTGAGGGTTAGAAATTAAGCATAAATTAAACAAACCATAGATAATTCATGCATTGGGATGGAAAAAGTATTCTTTTATTATTTGAAAAATGAATCAACTTACAATCAAAGTCGAGACCGACCACCACTCCTTGATCTTGATCCTGGGCTCCTCCTCTTCTGTCCTCCAACTTCTTTGCGTTAATTCTCCTTTGGCTTGAGGAAAGGCTAAAGGGTTGGGACAATGGATTCGGCAAATGGGCAGAGTTTCTTCACTATATTTTTCCTCCTCCAAATGGTACCCCTACCCCTTCTTTTATAGGCTAGAAGGAGCTAGGGTTTTGGACAAACCCTTGGCCATGCATGGTCGAGAGTTTTATTTAACTAACCCATAGCTTTTTGTTCCATCGGCAACTTTCCTCTTTTCGTGCTTTGTTAGGTACACGCGGGTTGTAGTGAGCCAGCCAGCGTGCACACGCGTACAATAATGGGTTAGGGAATGTGGGCCTTGACACAAGAGGATTTCCAAGGAGTTTGTTCAACAGATGTTTTGGAAATGAAGGGATATGAGTTGGCATGATGCCAGGTAAGCATGTGTGGTGCAATTTAGGTTTATAACACAAGGTACAAGTTAATTTTTATATTCCTGTATTTGAAGGGCAGGTAGATAAAGAAGCCCTAGACAAATGGTTAAATATGCTAGAAGGTTATTTCTCCTTTGACAATTTTTTCGAGAGAGAAAAGATCACATTCACACTCCTTAAAGCTCTCCCCCATTTCAAACATTGGTGGGAAACTTACTGGGAGAAAAGTTCCACAGAGGAGTCTAGAATATATGGAGTTGATCCCACTTGGGATTTTTTTGTGGATGTGGTAAAGGAACAGTATTAACTTGTTGGCAACTATGAGGACCAATACATGAGATGGACCACACTACGACAGGAGAGGGGCCAAGAAGTTCCATAGTTCACCAATACCTTCCATACCTTTCCCACCAAGCTGGGTATCAAAGACTTCGAATGACATTTGGTTCTAAAATACCGCGGGGATCTACAAAGATACATCCAAACTGAAATGGATTTTCTGGACATCTCATCACTCAGTATTACTTATCAATATGATATTAAAATAGAGCATAAATTTAAACACTAGAACAAATGGGAGTTCGGGTCCACAATCTGCAACAACCAAAGTATGACAAAGAAGGCCTTAACAAACAGTCTCTTGAAAACCAGTCCAAGCCACATGAAAAGAAGGGTCATGGGAAGACAAAGAAGGACACCAGAAAATGGTGCGATTTCAACAAAATCCCCTCTCACAACACCAAGGAATGTCGCTCAAAACAATCATTGGTGGCTGAGATCAAAGACAAGGAGCCAAACCCTGATTTAGAATCTGATTCTGAAAATACTAGTAAAAGACAGATCATCGACACAGACCCCACTGCTATTGTCATGACCGCAACAATTCAACTAGAAGAACCAACAGATCCTGAAGAGGGGGAGCACATTTTTCATTCATAGATGTGGGTGAAGAGGACCCTGCTGCATTTTATTGTTGATAGAGAAAGTCAGAAGAACCTCATCTCAGCAAGTCATCAAAAAATTAGGATTTTCGACAACACCACACCCACAACCATACAACATCGGGTGGCTTCGCCAGGGACGACATCTTTGTGTCAACCAACAGTGTTGATTATCATATGGCATCCAACCCTTCAAGTATGAGGTATTATGTGATGTTTCCCCACTGGATGTATGTGATGTTCTCTTGGGCCAACCATATATGTGGAAGTGCCATGTTGCTTATGAGTCTCGACCCCTCAATGTCATTATTTCTCTAGGGGGTCATCTCTACAGAATACAAGAGGTAGTTACGACTACTGTTCGACCTAAATAGTTCTGCAAGGTAGTATCTCACACTACAAAATTCATCTTCTTCACAATTTGTTCAAAAGGTGAACAAAAGGATACTGCAACCACTATAGCCTCGACCCAAGCACCTTCTATCCAATAGAAGCAGGTCGACAAGATTGCAGAAAAGTGTAAACATTTCTTCTGCACATAGGCATCTCATGTAGCCAAACTGGTTTAAAAATTCCAACCCTTCCAGCCACATTTTCGTGACAACCTTCAACAAGCTAAGCAACACAACTTCTCCAACAAGGAAAGCAACTCATTAAAATGCAGATTCAACAAATGATTTTCCCTCTCCCCCGGGAACGCAACACAATGGAGACCATTTCTTACTACAGAGGGAGGATTGATCCAAGTGGACATGGGTGGCCAACCACTATTTCCAACTAGCTCAAAACAATTTTCTGGCAATTTACTACTTTTGGCAGTTTTTCGGGTCCTGAACTTCCGGAGCCATTTTGAGGCCCTAAACAACATTTTCTAGGAATTTATCGATTGGAAAATATTATCATGATGTTTTTTGTCAACAATTGTAGTCCTTAGATAGATATTTCTAACAATGTATCATGTGCATCAAACGAATATTGTATGCAAAAGTTATGACCCCGGGAAGTTGATGTACTAACTTACCCAAACTAGGCCCACGTGACTTTTGGCGCTTCATCTCCTAGGGTAAGGTTTTTTGGATGTCTAGGGGTTTTGAAATTCATGTTTATTGTAAAAATGATTTTATAGCCTCATTGTAATCATCTTCCTATGAATGCGAGTAGCCGTCACATCTCTTCTCAGAGATAAGCTCCCACCATTCTAGTGAGTCTTTCACTCTGTATTTTTACAGTCTTTGTACATTTCTTTCATTAATAAAAATCATGTATTACTGTATCTCTATGTTTATGGTTTCATCTCTGATACATTTATGTTATATTATTGTATATCCGTGATATCTCTGTGCATTTCTTTATTATATTTCCACTCTCGTTTCGTGCCGAACATAATCTTGATCAAGAAGTGCTTGTAAGGATGAATCTCGACTTACCTACAACAACAAGCTGCATTTTCTGGTCCTTCTTAATTTCTTTAAGATTTCCTTCCCACTCATGAGAAGTATACTAGGAATAGCTTCTTCTTTGACTACTTTATCTTCTATTGGAAACAACATATGCTTACTCCCATTCTTCTCAAGGGTACAAGTGTTCTTCCTCCCATCATGTATGACATTCCTATCATATTTCCATGGTCTTCCCAACAAAACATGACAAACATCCATAGGTATAACATCACAAATAAATTCATCCCTATAACCACCTATTTTAAACTCAACTTTGCATTGTCAACTTACCATGACTTGATTTCCTTTCTGCAACCACGACACCTTGTATAGATTCAGATGTGCAGTCATCCCCAACTTCAGATTTTCCACCATCTTTATGGATACCAAGTTATCAGTGCTCCCATTGTCTATAATCACCATGCATACCCTATCTCTGGTTTTACAATAAGTTATGAACAAATTGTTCCTCTGGACTGGTTCTTGTACTTCTTTTTCTGGCTTCACGAGAACTTTCCTCGTCATGAGAGATCTTCCTAATTCCGCTTCTACCTTCATCTCTTTCTCCACATTACTCCCATGCGCTTCAGAAGTGTGAGCTTCTCCAACTCCTGCATTCTTCTTCTCAAGACATTCCCAAGACATGTGCCATGTTTTTCCACAGGAACAACACTTCACTTCTCCTCCTATGCTTCTTCCTCCACACATGGGAAAATGATTTCTTCCTCCATAGTATCCTCCTCTAAAAATTCCTCCTCTCTCTGTCTGACTGTGATATCTTCCATCTTCTCTAGGTTTCTCAAACTTTTCTCTAATGGTTCCTCTTCCTCTATTAGGAATTTTTCCTTTGTTCCTTTGACTTTGTTCCTGGCCAACTTTTCCTCTGCTTTCAGGGCCACCTGATAATAATATTCCATAGTTCTCATTGTCATCATGCTAATCTCATCTTGGATCTCATACCTTAATCCATTAATGTACCGAGAAATGTTTTCTTCATCATTCTCTCTATGTCCTCCTCTTATATTCAACTTGTAAAATTCTTTAGTATACTCTATCACTAACAAACCTTTCTGTCTCATATTATGCAACTTCCTGAACAGATTCAATTGATAATACTTGGGTATGAAATTATCCTTCAACTTATCTACCATTCTATCCCAATTATTAATTTTAGACTTACATTTGCTCCTTCTGTTAACTTGCAACTCGTCCCACCATAAGGATGCATGTCCTTTCAATCTGGTCACTTCATGCTTTACCTTCCTCTCACCATCAATTTCATAGTCAAAGTACTTATCTAAATAACTTATCCAGTCAATCATTTCTTCCGTGTTTAAATTACCTTCATACATCAGAACCTCAATCTTTACTCTAGTTCCCATCTTGACAACAACTCTCAGCAATTGCTCCTATGCTTCTTGTTCTCCTACAACTTTTTCTACTACTACATATTCTCTTTCAGTTTCACTAATGTCACCAGCTTCGGGTGCTCTTCTCTGTGTTTTCTCCATGGCATTCAACCTTGCATGAAGTTGCCTCATTCTTCTTCCATGGATGCATTGACCACTGGCCTCTCTTTGCATCTTCTTGGAGGCGTGATTCTAAATATCCCTTTCCTTACAGATCTTATTTCCTGTCCTAATACCACTTGATGAAAACCCCCACCACTCCTAGGGGATCGCACGACCTCCCGGTCTAAGGATCATTCAAACTAAGGAGCTGAATTAGCTCTCGGGCCCTTTCTGAGCCCTCAAAATTCCTTACCACAAGCCTTTCCCCTTTTCCCTGCGTGCAAACTTTCCTTCACGAGGGTCTTATCACTCAAACATAGAAATCCACATGACATCAGGCTAAAACCATAGGCCAATCTCTTTAAGATGTAGGAACTTCACCACTTTAGAGCTCCAGGCTTCGAAAATTCGAACAACAACACATGACGATCCTACCGAACACCGAATTCGTGAATAGTTGAACAAAGGCAGGGATCACTGAATTCATGAATAACTGAACAAAGGCAGGGATCAATGGTTCACATATATTCTGGGACTCAGAGCTTCATGAATATTCCCCATTCAAATGTCCAACACCTCTAAATGCATGAACTCTGAATCTTATGGATCAAATGTATGGCGTCCGCCTTAGATGAACTGTCTACACTTACTCCATGCTATGGGATTCAGAGATTTTCATGACACATTACTCCAATTCCTTCAAATGATGAACTAGCAAAGGGCTTGGATCCGTGTTCCACGTGTCCCTCTCTTTTTACGGTCGAGATCTACTCCGACCTTTGGGAGTTATTGAGCGTTAACAAATTTTTCCCCTGATTTTCCGAAGCATCGAACTCTAAACTTTTACGATCTATCGACACATACACCTGACGCCAATGATCAAGATCTACTCTGGGTTTCAAAGCTTCGATAATTCAACTCACTCTTGCAACAATACTTCAAATTCTTCGTATATGCAAAGTTCAAACAACACTTTATCTACAGAAATGTGTACTCGGAACCGACAACGAAGATGCGCTCTGGCTTCAGGACTTTTGTCTCCTCCACAACAAAAAACTAAAAACTTCCAGACTAGCGAAGTATGAAGGACTTAATAGGTAGACAGTTGTGCTACTCCCTCATATATGACAGCTAGGAAATATCTGACTCCTCCTTGAACGGATCTCATCCACTCAACCTCATAATGAAAATGACTCTTCCTCCAAATACTTTTACTCGCTATTTCTCTTGATATTTGTCACTCTAAGCGAATCGAAACTCTATGCACTCCTTGTGCTCACCTTCCTTGGAGCTTAATTATTTATGAAAACCTTCCACGCAATCCTTGCGCTTGTTCTCTTTGGAACCTTTCAACACTTCACTAAGTGGTGGCCCTGTGAACACCTTGCAAGGGATCAACCTTCTGTTTTTTTTTATACTTAGACGATTATTTGTGAACTCCTTATACTCACTCTACACAAATCACACTATATCTCCTAAGCTATGCAGTCTGTAACTGAATCTTCCTTCGCACTCCTTGCGTGGGCACTGTGCACTCCTTGCACCAGGCATTCAGAAGAAAAATAATTGAAACTTACAAAACATCAAAGGTTCATTCATTCAACCATGAAATACACACACAGGCATGCAAACACATAAAAATAGATAACATAAAATTACCCAAATAACTCAGAGACAAGCAAACTCATATATGTGAAGAAAATCTCCTCTATTATATTCCTTCAGCTTAACATTTACAAGAGTTCCAACAGCCCTCAACTTCTTCTCTCAACAAAAATAATAATAAAGTTCAACAACGATTACACTAATCTTCAACAACCTCATTTGGGAATAGATTACATATATTTATACACGATGGTCTTCTTGAGCCTTCCCTCCAGACCGTATTAGTGATTTCTTATCGCATTTAAGCATCCTACCACTAAAGCTTATTACAATAAATGAGATATTACAATCTAGATATGAGTCGATGCCCAAGATATATACAATCCTATATGTTTTAAAATCAAATGCATCTCTTGGAGATCATACAATGTCTCAAGCTTCAAAAACTTTATGGTTCCTTTAATTACAAAGGTTCAAAATTAAAATGACGCCCCCTCCTTGGAATCCAATCCAATTTTGAATACACATGTTGGATGTTGAGTTGTCCTCCACTTGGCCTCATTGAATGTTGATGGTGATTCTCCTGCATTAGGGGCATTCAATGCAATGGATACCATTGCTTCCTAAGGGGGGAGGATTGATCCAGGTGGATATTGGTGGCCACCCACCTATTCCAACTGGCTCTTCTTGTCAGTTTTTAGTTCAACATGTCCTTCTGTAATTCTTTGTAATTGTGAGTTGTGCACTTCCGGGGCTATATGAATCCCTACACAGTTTCCAGGTGGATATTGGTGGTCGCCCACCTAATCCAACTAGATTATTTTGGAATCTTTTATGTCAGTACATCTTTATGTGCTTATGGGGATGTTTTGGGTCCCTAAACGATGTTTTTTGGGCTTGCCACAATGAAATTGTAGACCTAGTCATAGTTTGATGGCATAATGTGTAGTTCTAAAAAATAAATTTCCAACGGCCTATCACACACCTAAAACGAAGATCGTATGCAAAAGTTACGACCTCGGGAAGTTGAGGTACCAACTTACCCATCGGGGCCCACATAATGTTTGGCATTTCATCTCCTAGGGTTAGGTTTTTGGATGTCTAGGGTTTTGGAATTCATGAATATTGTTAAAAAGGCCCTTGGAGCCTCATTGTAGTCATTCTTCTCAGACGAATGTGCATAGCAGCAACATCTCTTCTCAAATATAGTTACCACCATTCGAACAAGCTGTTTTCAGTTCTATCATTTTACGGTTTCAACCTATTTTGTTTATTCAGTAGAAGTTATTGTTCACTGGATATCTGTTGTTTTTCTCCATATCTCTGTGTTATTATATTCAATCTATTATTCATTTTGTACCGCTCATAAATATGGATCATTAAATCTGTCTCATAATAATTTTGAGTGATATGTATATCTTTATTATCATATTGAAGTAAATGAATTTCTTCTTGAAATTCAGTATAATCCTCCTCCACAAAATCTTCAATTAAGTTATTATCATTGTTTTTTTTTACAGAGGTCTAAGAGTTCGTTCTTCATTCCTTCTTTCTCTTCAAAAAATCTGTGGATTGAATGGTCTTATAAAATTATTAGGATTTCTAGGACCTTCTTCATGAGGAGATTTATTTGGAGTATTTCCTTCAACTTCAAGTCTAGACAATTATTTGACAAATTCCTTATGAGTCTAGACATTTATTCGATTTTAGCATCTTGATATTCTTTGTTAGAGCCTAAGGGACCAACTTCATCCTTTGATTTATTTTTGTCTTTATCAATCTGATTTGTTCTTAGCTTAAATTTTCCTAAGACAATCGTTCTTCCCTCAATGTCTATTGCATCATCTTGCATTATCAAGAGGGTTGTAGATCTTATTTCTCTCAACATCATAGAAAAATCAACCTCAAAGGCTCCAACATATGTAACCTTTGCTGCTACTTGGGATGTTTTTTATCCATAGGAATTTTATTATAGAGTTTCTTAAATTTTTTATTAAATTCAACTACAGTTTCAGTAGCCTTATTCTTGAGTGATCCAAATTATGTTAGATAGTAAACATGATCTCTCTTTTCTCGCCATTTCCTCATAAAAATTGATTCAAGAACATGCCAAGTGTTGATAGTGGCATGGGGTAATCCTCTACACCATATCCTCACATATACTTCAAGGCTTTGGACAAAGAGTCTCATGAACACATCATCATGTTCCACAAAAAAGTTATCTGTGAAATATTGGAAGGAAAACACATGTTCTACAATAATTATACTCTTTTCCCCATCATATTTTGGTAGCAACTTAAGGTAATTTTCTAGAAGGTCATGAGTATTCTAGGGAATATTTAAAGGACCGTGGATTTATTGGTGGTGGAGATGGTGGTTGATTTCCCCAACCCATGCCTCCTTCTACTCCAGAATAAGTACTTGCTAAATGAAACAGGCCTAGAGGGGAATTATGTGAATCAATTAAAGGATGATTTGGAATTTGTACAGTAGAGTGGAATTCTAGAGGTGTATCATATAATATACTAGAGTTATCTATTCCATAATTAGAAGGAGTAAAAAGATCTAGATTAGGGTTACCTATAGAAGATGACATACGTCTTTATTTGATATTTTCAAGGAAAACAAATTCTCTAGATCTTATAGAGTTGGGATGCTTGTAGGATTAGGGTTCCTTCTGGTTTTCTTCTTTACCTTTGAGGATGCCAAATTTTCCTCTATAGAATCTCCAAGTGAAAAATGAACAACCTTGTATCTGAATCTTGGTCACCATCAAGAATTAGTACTAAATTTGTCATCTCCCAAGGAAAAAAAACTTCAAATTTTCATCCCCGACAAAAGTGCCATTTAAGGATGTTAGTCCTTGAGATGTTTCAGGTTTTCAATGGAATTATGCCAAGGATCCTTGGACCTAAAATTTATATTTGGTTTTAAAGCTACCTTTTTCAATTAAGGGGTTCAACATACTCAATAATTCTTCACAGCTCGTGTAATATTTAAGACAAGATGATTAGGAAAACTTATACCAATATAGGTTAAATATTCCTTTTGTGTATCAGAATATTAAGGTTTAATACATGAATGAAATTATAGAAGAAATTTATACACACACAAGGTATTTTATGCAAATAAATCTTGTAATATTATTGTGAAGAAAATGTGCTGAGAAAACTAGAATTCAACAATATAAACAAAAATGTACTATGCGTTTATTAAGAGTATATGCTTAACACGACTCATAATTTGAAACACTAAAGAAAATATCAGAACAATTCTGCATACATTTGAATGCCTCAAACAACAATGGAAAGAAATTGGTCATAAGCATGAAATCAATCTCAATCACATAAAGAAACCACACATATTTAAAATATATATGGTGCCAAAACTGCGTTTGGGAGATTTTATTACAATACATCTCATAATGGAAGAGGTGGATTCTCAAGAAATTGTTACAATGGGGAAGAGATCAGATTAAGTTACAAATGATACAAACAAAAGGTCATTGAATCCCTATAAACATTTTTATTTCCTTTTCATAATATGTCACGTTCTTGGAGCTGGGATGATATCTAAACTTTGAGATTAAGATACTCTTCCTCTCTCTATCTACTGATAAAAAATGTGAGATACACCTTATGACTCCTTTGTATTTTCCTTTCCATGAGAAAATCACTTCTTTAACCCTTGTATTTTCCTTTCCATGAGAAAATCACTTCTTTAACCCTCTATTTCTTCTTGATTTTTGATAACACTTTTTTTCCTTCAAACTACTTCTTTATTCTTGAATGGTTTTCTATTTAGTAAAAAATTGCATTTTACTAATGTAAATCCTACCAAAGTCTTTTTTTAGGAGAAATACTTTTACCAAACCAAGCTCATTCATTATGGATCCTTTAAAATGGCTCAATTAGATGGAACTATTGGAATGGACGTATTCGAATTTCGAATGAGTTAGGCTATTTGAAAGCTAGAGGAATGGTTCAGTCATTCCTCTTAGTCCCCGTCCCCTACTGATGTGGAGTTCTATCAACCATCCCTGTGGATCCTTTGTTTTCTTCTTCATTTAGGTGTTGGTTAGATAGTATGATCGTATCTTAAGATGAATTGTATAATTGTATAATTTGTGCAAACAAAGAGAAATTTCTCTCCTTTCCAAAAACAAGTGAATCGATCCATACGTGTCCCTCCTGGGAAAAATACATGCAAATAGATCAACTTCCATTAAAATTTTCTCAGATCAATTTGTTAATAAAGTATCTAGTGCTTGCATATTGGTTGTTACTTCCTCCTACGACTTTCTCTTATAAGAATTTGAACCATATCTAGGGAATATATTAGTGGAGGAAATGATGTTCTCCAACCAACTATTGTACTTTGTGATATGATGATCATATGTGCATATATGCATCCAATGATTGCATTCCTTCGTCGGTTGTACTTAGTGGTATGATGATCATACTTGAGGTCAACCTGTCTTCTCACGGGATTATCCAACTCACGTTCTAATCTTGTCCGATAACTTCGATATGCAACACTTCCATTAACAAACCCATCAAAACCCCCTTTTTATACAATTCAGAGCCATGTGTCGTTTTTGCATTAGATAGATTTTGAAAATTTGAGTTGTGCATGAAAATTTGAGTGACATCACTGATGATGTCAGCAAGGTACCATGGCTAAGTGGCAGGATGAGGTTGGTCCAGGTGGCTACTTATGTGACACTTGTGTCAAGGAAATTTGGCACCAAGTTGGGATACCTGTCTTCCGATAAGAGTAACTCATCATCAATAGTATGCATTGAGGAGTGAACGCCTACACAAGTGCCATATAGTTATTTGGCCACGTAGATGCCCATGTGTAAGGTGAGGTGTCTTTATCTCAACCCCGTCATTTTCCTTAAGTGCATTATCTTCATCTAGCTCGGTATCAGCTCGAATGTTGTAGGTATTTTTATGGAATACCATAAGTGGTATAACATACTTGACCAAGTGGTTTTCCGGAGCCCTTAAGTGATGCAAATCCAATCAACAATCGTCACCTGGAAAGGGAAAAAATTGCCCCTCACATCGTCGAGAGAAATTTACGGGAGAGAATTTCCACGATGTGAAATGCATCATGGACCATCAATCTTCAGGGCCAATAAGCAATGCATCATCAGTCGTTGATATTTGAACTTTCGGTAGTGGGGGTTGGATTTGCATATTTATCCACTGTCTCGGCACTTGGTCATCGATGTATCCCCTATGGTTGTGCATGAGCATTTGTTAAGTTTTGTTAGAATATATAATAATTATTTGTATTATGTGTGCTCATATATTTGGATGTGATTATTCTTGGTTATATACAGAGAGAGTTTGGTTAGATATAGATAGTTGTGAGAGAGATTCTCTCCAACAAAACGTCCTTAAATGGTGTGAGGTTGAGATATTTACTCAACTAAGAAAATTGCATCATGTTGTATTTATATGCATCTTTACATTAATTCATAAAGTGTGTTTTACCTATTATTTGGTGTGTATTACTCTGCTCTCTTTTTTTAATATGGTATCATAGCGTCAGGTTTGGGAGCGACTCCCTCACGGGAGAGCCCAGGAACATGCAGAGAGTAGAGTAAGTTGTTGTGTGTTCATATCTTGTGTTTTGTATATCATGTGAGTTCTCTGTTTGGTATATTGTTGTTTGCTTTTGTGAGAATGTGGAGAAGATTGTTGTCTTCATGTGGAGCTGAGACTTGAGCACGAAAAAAAATTGTTGTGAGGATTTTTGTATGTGAGGAGAAGCCCCCTACACATGAAGGAGAATCCCTATAATTATTTGCTTCCAGGATAGTGTTGTCTAGTAATTATTTGTTGTCAGAACAGTGCATAGCGTGTGGAGGAGTAAGAAGAGTGTGGAATTGGTGCGATCTGCATGGGATTGGTGAGATCTAGATTATTTTCCACTGATGTTTTTCTGAGGTCGTAGCTTGTAGTGCATTAAAAAAAAAAGGAAATAGTGGATCAAATTGAAAGTGATATGAGCACTGGATCGATTGCCAAATATTGGGATCACAGGCCTATAGGAACAGATTGGACGGATTGACATACATCAGATCAAATTTATCTAAGACAGAACTGAACAATTTCCAAAAGTTAAGTAACATGCATTAAAAAAAAAAGAAAAAATGTTAAATAGAGAGTGGGTTCCAAGAAACACTACGCTCCTTCAACAAAGTCAAACAGTTTGTGGTCACAAGTGACAGGAATGCAAGGCTTGAAAATAACCTGTAAGTTGGCGAGAACCACAATCTCTCTTGAATGGTTTATCAAGAAAATATGTAAGTAATGTATTTTTCGAACCTCATTATAGATTATAATGGGATGCAGTCATGTATTATGTGGAATATTTATCTAAGTCGAGTTAAGTGTATCATGTTATGAAAATTGCATTGATATAAGTCTAGTTGAAAGAATTGGATGCTTATTGTTGTGACATTTAATTTGGCCAACTATTGTCACTAGTTTGAGTCTATGTTGGAATCGATCATTCCAATATTAGACAAATTTTATTAGAAAGTGTTTACAAGAATCATTGAGTACCAGACTATACAAAATATTATAAAGATTACGAGATGAGATGTAAATGGGTTTATATTTCAGGATATCTAATGGGCTTTGGGAATATGATTGTTACAAAAGAGGATGGTAACCTTTGTGTTGATGTAACGAATTTTTAATGCTTGTTGTACCTGAATTAATGATGCATATGCGATGCAGGGGGTGCATGATCGGTTGTACCCGACACCCCGTAGTTTTGGTCCAGTTTGTATTACCTCATCATAGGGATGTCAGTTCCCGAGGTTTTTTGTAAGCCCTACTATTCAGGCATGTGTTGTGGTACATATCCACACATAGTTATCCTCTTATGCATAGAGAGGATGTGGATCTAGTTGTGGCATAGACCACTGTGAGAGGTACCGGGGTGACAGGTGTACCAGTAGCTTAAACTTGATGTGGAGTTGGAGAAATTGAGCCTTCGATTCAAGGGGAGAATGTGAGATGTAAGAATCTCAAAATGTGATGGACCAAGTTATGACTAAGGGAGATCCTAATATGTTGATGAATCATGTAGGTGAAAAGAATTCCTAGAGAACTGACGAATACAACGATGGTACCCATGTATCTCGATAGATGTATTTCTTTTTATATGGACATCAATGATCATATGTAGGTACAAGGGGAAGAACCAGAAACTTCAAGGATAAAGCCCATAATAAAGAAAGCCTAATCGATGAGAAACAATGGAAGTTGTGTTCCAAGAGTGAAGATAACAATGCACGTGGAAGTCTTGTAACAACAACTGAAATCAAATGTGTTTAATACAAGTAGTCATTAAGGGGGTGTGTTAGAATATATAATAACTACTTGTATTATGTGTGATCATATATTTGGATGTGATTATTATTGGTCATATACATAGAGAGTCTGGTTATATCTAGATAGTTGTGAGAGACATGATCTTTAACAAAAAGTCCTTAAATGGTGTGAGGTTGAGATATTTACTCAACCAAGAATATTGGATCATGTTGTATTTATATGCATCTTTACATTAATTCATAAAGTGTGTTTTACCTATTATTTGGTGTGTATTACTCTGCTCTCTATTTTAATAAGTTTTAGGCCCCTTTAGGAGCTTGTGATAAGCCCCTTTCTTTCCATTTAAGCACTTTTATCTATACAGGCCCGTATTTATTCAAATTTATCATCTCTAGGGTGATTTTTCTTGTACAATATGTTCCAATGTATCTCCCTTTCTATAATAACAATCTCGATCAAGGCATTAACTATCCAAAATTAGTCAATACCATTGAAAAATTTGGCATTGTACTAATAGACCCCAAAATTTTAACCAATGTGAAATTCATCCTTAAGAGGAAATTTGAAATGATGGACTTAAGACATTTGCATTATTTTCTTTGACTCCAAGTCTTGCAAACCAAGGAAAGAAATTCCCTTTTTGAGTTTAAGAATGCATCTCACCTTCTTCATTGATTTCACATGGAAGATTGTAAACCAACCCCATCTCTCTTCCAATTCAATGTCAAACTTGTTGCTACTTGTAGTACATACAAAGTAGATGCCACTTCGGGCCATTAGTTAGTTGGTGTCTTTTTGTATTTAACTCGTACTCATCCTAATATTTCATTTACTATTGGTCTTGTTGCATGGTATATGCAAACAACCCATTAGAGCCATCAGAACATAACAAAGAAAATACTTCTTTATATCTAAGATACAGTTCAAGTTGGGATGCATTATAGTTCAGTGGGGACTTCTTTCTTGGTTGGTTTCACTAATTCTGATTGGGTTGGTGACCTTAATGGTTAGAAGTTTATTGCAGGTTATGTTTTCACTCCTAGTTCTAGATCCATATCTTGGGATTCTTAGAAACAATGTTCCCTTGATATTTATTCAATAGAAGCAATGAGCAGTAGTTAATGCAAGTGAAGAATCCTTTTGGATTTGACAAATCCTTTTAGAATTTAGATTCCAACAACAACATATAACCACACTCTAGTGTGATTATTAGAGTGCAATTTAACTTGTCAAAGATCCAATTAAACTGTAGCACAACAAACACATTGGGTTGCACATGCACTTCATCTAAACTATTCTTTAGGATGATTTCCTTGAAATGCTCTCTTGCCCTATAGAAGTTCAAGTTGCAGACATTTTCACAAAGTCTAGATTATATAAGCAAAGTTTTTCACACTTTAATTTCAGTTAGGATTTCATAAAATTATTTAATAAATAGGATATATCCACAAAAATAAAACAATAATCTCTACATAAAAAAATCAAATTATATATTTTTTTAATTTTTGTTAACAAAGTAAGTCACATTTTCCAAATGTGAATAATTCATACACAATGATCTTTAAACTCATGCTAATGTTTATAATAATGCAAAAAAAATTTAAACAAATAATGCCACTAAGGATATACTTTCATAGTTTATGGCTAAAGAGTGTTACTAGGATTTGTTTGGTTGATGGTGAAACTTTCCCAAAAAAAATCATTTTTTTTCATTTTTTTTTTTAGGATAATGATAGGTTGGGTCACCTAATTAAAGGGGTCATCATAGCTAATGCAAGTAAATCATACTTGGTGATGGATAGAAAACTTTCATCGCTTTCCAAATCAAAATTTATTGAACAACCTTAATATTAAATAATTTATTTTGTGGCTAAAGAAAAACACATGTAATCCAAAGAACAAAATTGCAATAGAAAGCAGTGGCAAAGTATGATAAGTTTTGTTGATATTTAATTTAATATCTACACGTGATCAAACATACAAGTGGGAGTTGAAATAAAAACACATCAACGCTTTTGTTGGAAAAAGAATGAAAAAAAAAATGTAGAGATATATACGAATATAATATGAATCAACTCAATCAAAAAATATAAAAAAAAGAAAATTGGTTGATCTTAGAATTTAAGGTCAAGAAAAAAATTACCACTATGCCCTAAACAATTTTTTTTTAAATTTAAGGTCAAGAAAAAATGACCACTATACCCTAAACTTTAAAGAAAGCCTCTCCTCTAAATCAAATCCAAAGCCAAATATAAATTTGAAGATTCTGTCCATGAAATCGAAATCCAAATACAAATTTAAATGTCAATAGGCAGACTAGGCAGACTGTGACCCTTTTCATCTCCCTAAAGATTTTAAATAGAGGGCTGCAACATTGTCCCTTCTCATCTCCGTCCATAAAGCCTGTTTCAGAAATAGAACCATGTAACAATCAAAAACTTTAGGTACAAGTTATCATGAGTGCAAGAAACTGGGAAAGATGATGGATTCACACTCGATGAGAATGGAAGACCAATCCACAAACCTTTTCATAATAATGAAAAACTTCTATGAACTGCTGCTTTGTTTTCATTGAAGGATTGTACGGTATACAGAGAATCCCAGCTCATGTGAGAAGAGACACTTGCAGGTCCTCCAAAATGTAGTTTTCTTTCTTTTGTTTTGGCATCCAGAAAGCTAGCAGACAAATGGAAACAGTGATGTGTGGCATACTTCCTTCTTTCCACGCATGCTTTACGATAGTCGTGTCGCATATCTATTAAACAACCTAAAAATGATGATTTCCAGTGCTGTTTTACTTTTTCAGATATGAACAACATAACAATCATGATTTCAAGTGCTGTTTTACTTTGTCAGAGATGAATGAATCCTGTGAAGTCATCCTGAGCAAGTACTCTACCCACGTTTTCTCTCGGCGTGTACGACGGCATTTCTTTATTCCATCCAATAACAAGAGCTAACGTTGTAGATTTTTGCTTTAACTTGTAAAATCTTAGAGACAATTGAGACTGTTGGACGAATTCAATTTGAAGGCAGAAAGAAATCAGGATGGGATCGTATTGCATTATCCAGAAAGAAGAAGATAATGATACACCATTYTTTTGTCGATATGTGTAGCTTTTGGTGTTTGCGATGCTGTTGATTCTGCTCTGCCACGACTCGGCCATCTCTTGTCCACTGATTGGTTGTATTAAATAACTTATTAATACAACYAAACTATTTATCTGCATTCACAGTAAATATCTAACCCTAATACAACCAAACTATTTATCTGCATTGACAGTAGATATCTAACCCTAATATCTACTGATTGGTTGTATTAAATAACTTATTAATACAACCAAACTATTTATCTGCATTGACAGTAGATAGTTAACTTTAATATCCACTGATTGGTTGTATTAAATAACTTATTAATACAACTAAACTATTTATCTGCATTGACAGTGGATATCTTACCCTAATATCCACTGAATGGTTGTATTAAATAACTTATTAATACAACCAAACTATTTGTCTGCATTGACAGTAAATATCTAACCCTAATATCAACTGATTGGTTGTATTAAATAACTTATTAATACAACCAAACAATTTATCTGCATTAACAGTAGATATCTAACTTTAATATCCACTGATTGGTTGTATTAAATAACTTATTAATACAACTAAAGTATTTATCTCTTCGCCCGTAGATCGCATAGTGCATCGATCTGTGGCAAATGYATTGGAATACATTTGTGAGCACTTCTTTCTGCCTGTATCATACGGCATGATAGTATCTACTAGAAATATATCTACTAGAAATACTTCAGTTAACTAGGTGGAAAATCAAATGGGACACGTGTCCATGTATATTAAGCCACTGCATGATTCACGGTCATTTGATCCGGGAATGTCCGTCTAGGGGCTAAGGTCAACCTAAAGGGGAAAAGCCCTGCATTGACAGTGGATATCCAACCCTAATATCCACTGAATGGTTGTATTAAATAACTTATTAATACAACCAAGCTATTTATCTGCATTGACAGTAGATATCTAACCCTAATACCCATTATATCTAACCCTAATACAACCAAACTATTTATCTGCGTTGACAGTAGATATCTAACCCTAATTCCGTACAACTTGAGATCTGCCCTTTGAAAGTTTATTGATTGTTGGAGAAAAAATACTACCACTCATTTGAAAGCAACTACGGAACGGTTCGATTGACCACCCCTGATTCTACCATATGTAGAGGACAGAAATTTCAATTTAAAAGATCCAAATGTCCTTATATAATGATGAGAAGACTATAATGATATATAAGACCGTAAAGAACATTGATGGTACTCCGTCTAGAAATTTCAATTAAAAACAAACTGATATCACTATATAATGATGCGAACGCCATGAAACCTTTGCTGGTTGCTCTATAATGATAGATAAGATTAGAAAGACTAAAAATACACTTTGTCGCTATATAATCATGATAACAATACAAAGATCTTTGCTGCACTGCGTAAGAGACACTGCGTAAGAGAGGCGTGTCTCTCATCTCATGAGCTTGGAGACAAGGGAGAATATGTGTGGTGTGAGCATTACCGAATTCTTAATGACGATTAAGGCATTTGTTGAATATCAATATTGTAGTTAGGTTTTTCATTCCACCGCTGTCTGAATTTTATGCATGGGCAACGCCCAGATTCAACTATAAGCCTTGCTAAACTCACTGTCCAAGCGTTGGAAGACAAGTCCAGGCACGTTCATTATCAAGGTTATTTGCGCAATTTTGAGTAGGTTATTGCCATACTCATGCACACTAAAAGCTCCATTGCTTATCCCATACATACATTACACATTCCTATCCCTCATAGGAGACTCATACACTACAAAGTATCAAAAGGTTCCACGAACAGTAGCTGATTTATTATACCAAATGGCGGGTGTATTGTTGTTTATAAACAATTTGATAGTTACGAGTAGTTTTTATTTATGAAAAATGATTGCACAGATGAATCGATAATAGTTTGTTCTGGACAGCATGGTTACACATAGTTATTAATCGATAATAGTTTGTTCTGGACAGCATGGTTACACATAGTTATTATTGATAATAATACTTAGTTTTCACCATCTTTATTTATTATTTTGGGTGTTTGATATGAACGAACAATGAAAGCAAAATCTGTACCTTGCTTTTCTACTTATAGTGTATACAAACACCTATAAAAATACAGGTAGTCCATACATCTTGTGAGTAATATTGATTTTGTTAAGCAACATTGAATGTTGAGGTTGATGGAGTATAGTTCATTCTATTTGAATTATAGCAGCATTGAATACTGTGGTGGATGGAGAATTGGTCATTTGATTTGAATTATAGCAGCATTGAATGATATGGTGGATGGATAGAGTATAGCTCATTCCATTTGAATTATAACATCATGGAATGCTATGGTGAATTATAACATCATGGAATGCTATGGTGGATGGAGTATAGATCATTCTATTTGAATTACTTTCAAATCCAATGATCTATATTCTACTTGCCACAGCATTCAACTTAGTAGAGTGGTTGACAGCCATAAATCACTATACAAGCATTGAAAGTTTCTAGTTTCTCATTATTCTCCTTAATTGTTGCATAGTTTAGAGGATTTTTCTTTTCAAAAATTTATATTCTATGTATAACTATTTTTTGTAAAGTTTATGAAATATAAATGTAGGTTTATGTTAAAATTGTGGTGATGTGGACTTGATGGTTCCTACTTTAAAAATATATTTCAACAAGTGAAATGAACAACAAAGTTGCTTAGTACCTGTTGTTTATGAAAAGTTAAAAAAAAATAAAACAAGATTAGCTTACAAATGAATTGCAAGACAACACTGAATAAAAACTTTTTACTTTATAAAAAAACCAATTATTAAGAATAGAAAACACATTTGCAAGGATAAGCTGCATAGCTCAAGATTGTAAGGATTTACTAATTAAAATTCTGTTGATCTAAAACAAACTCTTAATATTGTTATTGTTTGTGTAGGTTTAATTATAACTTTTCCCAATTAAATATAAAGAAAATCCAAGTAGGATAGCCAAATTGCTTACCACTGTTTATAATAAATAAAATTTCAAGGAACGTAACTAGGGACTTTACAATCCATGTAATGCAATGAATGAAATTGACAAATGCAATCAAAATGACTATATATTGTCAAAATGATAAACCATAAAGTTCTCAAAGAAAAATGTATGTTAGGTAAACCACTCCCAAGGATCATGAGGACTTATGAGGGTGAGGGTGAGGGTGAGGGTGTGTGAGTAATATTAGAGAAAACATATTACCTATGAGGGTGAGGGTTAGGGTGAGGGTGGGTGAGTAATATTAGAGAAAACATATTATGTTTTCTCTAATATTATCCACCCACCCTATGTTTTCTCTAATATTACCTTAGCTCACCCTCACCCTCACCTAATGTTTTCTCTAATATTACCCACCCACCCTATGTTTTTTCTAATATTACCAACCCACCCCCATCTCCACCCTCAACCTCATATTATGTTTTCTCTGATATTACTTCTCACCCCATCCTCACATAATACCACTAAATACAAGCATGTTTCTCTTAAAATTTTATGTTTTCTTTAATATTATCCCACCCTCATTTTCATATTATGTTTTCTCTAATATTATTCCTCATTTCACCCTCACATAATATCTCTAAATACAATTATAAGTCCCTTAAAAACACAGATTTTGACTCTTATAAATATTATGCTTTTCTTTATACTCCCCTAACAAGAGCTAACGTTGTAGAAACTAAACCCTAAACATGTACAAATTTTAGAGAAAATCTTAAAGACAATTGAGACTGTTGACGAATTCAATTGGAAGACAGAAAGAAATCAAGATGGGCTCGTATTACATTATCCAGAAAGAAGATAATGATACAACATGTCTTTGTCGATATGTGCAGCTTTTGGTGTTTGCGATGATATTGGATTCTGCTCTGCCACGACTCGGCCATTTCTTGTCCAGTGATGAGAGGACTCGTGGGTAGGCGTTTTTACCGACATAACATGTATAAGTTACAATTTCGTGATTTCTTGTTATCGAATTTTTTATTATAGTTTTTCGATTTATATTATTGTCAATAGGTTAAATCTTATTGGTGTGATTGGTTTTGAAAAGTTTTTTTTTTT
>ML782068.1:113737-148482 GCA_009831015.1 Picea engelmannii | reverse complement strand
GCCAAAGGTGTACTAACTGGTTTTGCATTCTGCATTCTAAACCTCTCCAACACCTTCTCTGTGTACTCACCCTGAGGCAATGTCAATTTGTGATTTTTTGTGTCTCTTGTTATTCTCATGCCAAGGATTTTCTTTGCAGCACCCAAATCCTTCATCACAAATGAATTGGTTAATTTCTTCTTGAGCACATTTATATCCTGCATATTAGACCCTGCAACAAGCATGTCATCTACATACAATAGCAAGATAATATAGCTTCCATTTTCTAGCCTTTTAAAATAAACACAGTGATCGAAATGACATCTACTATAACCCTGTTCTGTCATAAACCTGTCAAACTTCAAATACCACTGCCTTGGAGCTTGCTTTAAATCATACAAGCCCTTCTTAAACTTGCATACCAAATTCTCCTTCCCTTTGACCTCATACCCATGTGGCTGCTGCATATAAATATCTTCCTCCAAATTCCCATGGAGAAAATCTATTTTTACATCTAACTGTTCAAGATGCAAATCTTCTACTACCACAAGACTTAAAATAGTCATAATTGAATCCATTTTAAGAACAAGAGAAAATATTTCATCAAAATCTATACCTTTATTTTGTGCAAACCCCTTTACAACAAGTCTAGTGATGCAGGAGCATCGCCAACATCAAGCGATCCAACACGGAGACAATCGGACAGCTGGACAAGCCCAGCACAAATTTTGGAATTTCCTTGAAGTTGATGCGCAATTTTAAATGAAGCCATTAAGAAGGAGCGCACTTGTGTAATGTAAACGGACCTTGAGCGACTGCTCTCGTCCTTAGTAGATAGAAGGAATTTATAGGAGTTAATGCAAGTAGGTAGAATTTAATTCTAGATTAGACAGTTTTAGAACGCAAGAGGGAAACGGGATATAGACACCCTCATTATGTATTGTATCATAAGAAGATGAAGCATTGGAGCAAGAGCATGCAGAGAGCTGTGTAAGAACACCCATGTACATATATTTGGATTAATAGAAGAGGTTGATTCAAATTCATGGTTTTTGTGTTTGTTCTCTGTGTATTGATGCTGAATGATGTGCTCATGAATGTTTTCTTCATGTTATACATTTGCTTTATATGATGTGTATATGATTTCATGTTTTGAGTTGAAATCTGAAAGGAAGAAGGAATGAGTTTCAATTGTTTCTCTATTTGAGCCGAGAGTCTCTACAAGGAGTGCAGACGAATCGTCCGCAAGGAGTGCGTTGACAAAGGGTTCAGATAGAGATAGATTTTGTTCTCATCTCCATAGGAGTGCAGTTGAGCACAGGAGCTGTGCAAAGAGTGCGTAGGCCGAGTGAAGTTCAGGGTTGCGAACCTGAGCAAGAATTGAAGGATTGCTGTTGCAGGTGTGCACAGAGTAAAAATATTTCAAGCACTTGAAGTGTTTGAGGGTGGCCGCAAGGAGTGCGCGCAAGAGTCTTTTCCAAGGCTCGAAGTTACAAGGAAGCTCAGGAAGGATAGGACTTTCGAATTTGTTGAAGGAAAACACAGAGAAGTTGTGCCATGAAGTGTTTAAGAAGGCGTCGTAGGTTCACACCACAAGTGAACAAGTCTTCATGGAGGAGTACTTGGTTCATTTCGCAGAACTCATCCGGAATAGTGGACAGTCGATACTCTCCGAGGAGGATTCACGATATTCCGTGAGCCGTTAGATCTCACAAAGTAGCAGGGGAGATACGCTGAGTATTTCCGAGAGGTTCAAATCTCAGGAGGGGCAGGACCGTAGATCCGAGCCACAAGGGCCCTTGGATCTATATGTATATCGTGTATCGGGGTTTCGTGGGTGAAAGTCTCGTAAACACTACAGCAGGAATCACGAAATCGTGAAACGCGTTATCCCGACAGTCAAGGATCGTGTGGGGCTACATGAGTTGGTGAGTGGACAGGTGGCACTCCATTTCAGGTTTTCGTGGCGAGAAGTCCCGAAAAAATTGCATCAGGATTCACGATATTGCGAACTCTGAAACGCTGATGGAGTGAAGGCGCTGAAAAGTGAAACTTGCGCATGAGCCGGAGTTTCGGCATATCAGGATTCGAGATTCGGTAAAGCAAGTTTTTCGACATTACGAGTGCCGAAATCGCGATAGGGAAAGTCCCGATAGGAGGAGGATAAGGTCAGCGTTGACTGTTGTTAGGTCTCGGGGTTTCGAGAGGCCTACACTCGACTATGGAATTTGCGAAGTCACGAATTTCGATCTCCTAAATTCAAAGAGGGGATCCCACTAAGGTTGTTGTGGGTGTAGATTTCTTGATAGGGAAATAGAAGAGCTATTTAAGAGTTCTTCGGGCCAGTGGTAAAGAGAAGAACCTGTGTGTGCGTTGACGTGGCCTTCTGACCTGCGGGTAGGGGGCATCCGTCGTTAGTTTGGTATCAGAGCTCAGAAAGGTTCTTTTCTTTCGGTAGTAGAGAAGAAGAGAATTCATCATGCCGCCAAGGAGAAGGGACATGCAGACACCCGATCCACCAGAGGATAGGGAAACGCCATGGAGAAGAGGCAGGAAGATGATAGATCCAGTTGTGGAGAGACAAATGCGTGATCTATGAGCTAGACTCGAAGACATGGAGATAGCGCAAAGACACACAGTCAGTGCGGGGAATCTTAGTGATTCCGAGAGTGAAGTTGAGGCTGAACGTGAAGAAGAAGTTGCAGCTGAAGATGCATCAAACGAGCATTTTATTAGAGCTATTGCAAGGATGGGTGCAAGAGCAAAGATGGACATTCCAGTTTATGAGGGAAATCTGGATGCAGAGGAGCTTCTAGACTGGATTAGAGCTCTAGACACATACTTCGACTATGGATATGTCGAAGAAGATAAGAAAGTCAAGCATGTTGTCACGAGATTGAAGGGACATGCAACATTGTGGTGGGATGAACTACAAGCTGACAGACGCTGCAAGGGCAAGCAAAAGATCAAGAGCTGGGATAGAATGATCGCGAAGATGAAGGCGAAATTCATCCCCAGGGACTATCAAATTTCTCTGTTCAGGAGGATGCAGAACCTGAGACAGAAGCTGATGACAGTGAAAGAATACACTGAGGAATTCTATAAACTGAACATTAGGGCAGGTCATCGAGAGAGCAATGATGAAAAAGTTTCCAGATACATGAATGGCCTGAGATATGATATCCAGGATGAGATGAGCATGGTAACCATTCGAACGGTGGAATATGCTTATCAGATGGCTCTGAAAGCGGAAGAGAAGCTAAGCCGAAAACAGAGTCAGAGAGGCCGAGGCAGAAGTCAGCCCAGAGGAAAATCAGTTGCCCAGGACAAATATCAAAAGCCCAGGGAGGATTGGAAGAAACCTCAGACTCAAACTGAGAGAGGTGGAACCTCATAGCGAGGGAAACAATATGTTGAATAGAGAGGGCAACATACTGAGCAGAGAGTAGATTATGCTGACAACAACACTTTTCCTCGTACTAGAGGCAGGGGAAGAGGAAGAGGTGGAGTAATTACATGCTTCACGTGTGGAAAGAATGGGAAAAAGTCTTATGAGTGTCCAGATAAAAAGAAGGACATTGGAGAAGCTCACATCGCCGAAGCACGGAGGCGGGATGTTGAGGCAGAAGACGTTGAAGGCGGAAGATCGTTGATGATGCAAAAAGTCCTTTTGACACCTGAGAAGGAGGTGGAATGTTCAGTCCAAAGGACACGACTTTTTCGGACTGCTTGCAAGACCAAGGACAGGGTATGCAAGGTCGTTGTAGACAGCGGTAGCATGGATAATCTCGTTTCTATAGAGATGGTAGAGAAGCTAGAGCTGGAGACGACTGATCATCCAAGCCCATACAGAGTTTCGTGGCTACAGAAAGGACACAAGGTAACTGTCACTAAACAGTGTTTAGTTGAATTCAAGATAGGAGGATATAATGATAAGATATTATGTGATGTCATTCCTATGGATGTTTGTCATCTATTGTTGGGTAGACCATGGCAATATGACAGGAATGTGATTCATGATGGGAGAATGAACACATACACCCTAGAGAAGAATGGGAGGACACACATGTTGCTTCCAATTAAGGATAAGGAGGTGAAGCCGGAAGTAGGCAACATTGTACTTCTCATGAGTGGGAAGGAACTTCTTACAGAGGTTAAGAAGAAGGAGGACCCGAATTTTATTGTGGTCAGAAAGCTGAAGATTGTTATGACTAGCACTAGAGTGGATGATTTACTAGAAGAAGTTCAGGAACTGCTGGAAGAGTTCGTTGACATAATAGTGGATGAACTACCTCGTTCGTTGCCACCAATCAGAAGTGTGAGTCATCATATTGATCTCATACCAGGAGCCAGTTTTCCAAACAAATCCGCGTACAAATTGACGCCGCAAGAGAATGAAGAAGTTAAAAGGAAAGTCCAGGATTTATTGGACAAAGGTTTGGTCAGGGAAAGCTTGAGTCCATGTGTTGTTCCAACAGTACTCAGTCCAAAGAAAGACGGAGGCTAGAGGATGTGTACTAACTCGAGGGCAATAAATAAGATAACCATCAGGTACAGATTTCCATTGCCAAGGATGGATGATCTGATGGATCGCTTGAATGGAGCAAAGTATTTTTCAAAGATAGATTTGAAAAGTGGTTATCACTAGATCTGAATGAGAGAAGGTGATGAGTGGAAAAAAACATTCAAAACCAATGAAGGGTTGTATGAATGGCTTGTTATGCCATTTGGCTTAACAAATGGGCCAAGTACCTTTATGAGGTTGATGAACGAAGTCTCGAGGGAGTTCATCGGAAAATTTGTCATTGTGTATGTAGATGACATACTGGTTTACAATAAAACAATGGCAGAACATCTGAAGCATTTGGCTACAGTGATGCAGAAACTACAGCAGGAGAAGTTGTTGATAAACATGAATAAGTCCTCATTCATGAAGACAAAGCTCATTTATTTGGGGTTTGTTATTTTGGAAAATGAGTTGAGGATGGATCCAGATAAGGTGGAGGTAATCAAGAATTGGCCATCACCGGAGAATATATTTGAGGTGAGAAGTTTTCACGAGTTGGCTAGTTTCTACCGGAAGTTCATCAAGAATTTCAGTGGAATTAGTGTTGCGATGATGGATACCGTGAAGAAAACACACAAGTATTTTCACTGGATGGAAGAGGCTGAGAAGAGTTTCAATCTGTTGAAGAGGAAGATTACGGAACGACCAGTTTTGGTGTTGCCGGATTTCCAAAAGACATTTCAGGTGAAATGCGATGCAAGTGGATTTGCAATCGGGGCAGTCTTGAGTCAATAAGATAGGTTGATAGCATACTTCAGCGAGAAGCTAAATGAAGTAAAAGTGAAATAATCCACTTATGATAAGGAGTTTTATGCTATCATCCAGGCATTGAAGAAATGGAGGCATTACTTGATCCCGAAAGAGTTTGTCTTGTATAGTGACAATCGGGCATTGCATTTTGTGACTCAACAGGAAAGGTTGAATCAGAAACATGTTAAATGGGTTGAGTATATGTAGAATTTCACTTTTTTGATAAAACATATTTCTGGTACTACTGACAAAGTGGCTGACGTTTTGAGCAGGAACTGTTTGTTGTTGCAAGAGTTCAAAGTCAAAACGTTGGGTTTTGATGATCTTAAGAACATGTACGCAGATGATCCAGATTTTAAGGAGGCGTATGAAGCAGCTGAGAATCAAATTCTTAGGGACAAAAGCCAGTGGATAGAGTACATGATCCAGGAAGGATTACTATTTAGAGGTAATTAGCTGTGTATTCTGAAATGCTCCATGAGAGAGAATCTGCTGAAGGAGAAACACAGTGGAGGATTGGCAGGCACTTTGGTCACGACAAGATGTTCGCAAAGCTGAATGATTCATATTTTTGGCCAGGAATGCGAGAAGATGTCAAGAGATTCGTGGACAGATGCAGAATTTGCCAGCATTCGAAGGGAAGAAAGAAGAATGCAGGGTTTTATCAACCATTTCCCATACCAGAGAGGTCGTGGGATGCAGTTAGCATGGATTTTGTATTGGGGTTGCCAAGAACACAAAGAGGTGTTGATTCAATCTTTGTGGTAGTGGATAGATTTTCCAAGATGGCATACTTCATTCGATGTCAAAAAACCAGTGACGCAACTCACATTGCGAACCTGTTTTTCAAATAGGTCATTTGACTTCATGGATTGCCGAAGAGCATAGTTTCGGATCGAGATACGAAGTTCATAGGGAATTTTTGGAGGACCTTATGGAAGAAGCTAGGAACTAACTTTTCGTTTAGTTCAGATTATCATCCTTAGACGGATGGACAGACATAAGTCATGAACAAAAGTCTAGGAGACTTGCTGAGAATCTTGGTGAAAGAACACCACAGCCAGTGGGACAACATATTACCCCAGGCAGAGTTTGCTTATAATGATTCAGTCAACAGGAGAACAGGACAGAGTCCATTCCAGGTTGTCTATGGCATGCAGCCGAGAGGAATTTCTGAATTGAGGGATTCAGAATAGACTGCGATTAGGAGTGCTAGTGCAAAAGAATTCGCAGAGGCGATGAAAGAACTTCACAACTAGGTGAAGGAGCGATTACAGAATTCAAGCCAGGAGTATAAGCGCAGAGCAGATCAGCACAGGAGACAACTTCAGCTTGAGGTTGGTGAATTTATTCTGGCACATTTGAGGAGAGAAAGGTTCCCGAGAGGAACATATAATAAATTGAAGATGAAGAAAATCAGACCATGTAGGGTCTTGAAGAAATTCGAGGTGAATGCTTATGAGATTGAATTACCCGATGGGATCGAAATTTCTCCAATATTCAATATCTCGGATTTGTACCCGTATAAGGCCAAGGAAACAGAGACTAGAAGTGAACAACCAGTGATTCACTGGACAAAGAAGATTCCAGTTGCAGATAAGTCGCAGATGGAGCGCATACTGGACAAGAGGGTGAGTAGAAAGACCAGGAGGAAAGAATACTTTGAGTATATGGTCAAGTGGAAGAACCATCCAGTTGAAGATGCCAGCTGGGAGAGTGAAGTAGAAATCCAGAAGCATGGATAGACTGTGCACGAGCTCATGGACAGGAGCCCATGAAAAGTTTAAAGTGAGGGAGTATGATGCAGGAGCATCGCCAGCATCAAGTGAGCCAGCGTAGAGACAATTGGACAGCTGGACAAGCCCAACACAAATTTTGGAATTTCCTTGAAGTTGACGCGCAATCTTAAATGAAGCCATTAAGAAGGAGCACACTTGTGTAATGTAAACAGACCTTGAGCGAGTGCTCTCGTCCTTAGTAGATAGAAGGCATTTATAGGATTTAATGCAAGTAGGTAGAATTTAATTCTAGATTAGACAGTTTTAGAATGCAAGAGGGAAACGGGATATAGACACCCTCATTGTGTATTGTATCATAAGAAGATGAAGCATTGGAGCAAGAGCATGCAGAGAGATGTGTAAGAACACCCATGTACATATATTTGGATTAATAGAAGAGCTTGATTCAAATTCATGGTTTTTGTGTTTGTTCTTTGTGTATTGATGTTGAATGATGTGCTCATGAATGTTTGCTTCATGTTATACATTTTCTTTATATGCTGTGTATATGATTTCATGTTTTGAGTTGAAATCTGAAAGGAAGAAGGAACGAGTTTCAATTGTTTCTCTACTTGAGCCGAGAGTTCCTGCAAGGAGTGCAGTCGAATCGTCTGCAAGGAGTGCGTTGACAAAGGGTTCATATAGAGATAGCTTTTGTTCTCATCTTCGTAGGAGTTCAGTTGAGCACAGGAGCCGTGCAAAGAGTGCGCAGGCTGAGTGAAGTTCAGGGTTGTGAACCTGAGCAAGAATTGAAGGACTGCTGTTGCAGGTGTGTGCAGAGTCGAAAGATTTCAAGCACTTGAAGTGTTTGAGGGTGGCCGCAAGGAGTGCGCGCAAGAGTCTTTTCCAAGGCTTGAAGTTACAAGGAAGCTCAGGAAGGATAGGGCTTTCAAATTTGTTGAAGGACAGTGCAGAGAAGTTGTGCCGTGAAGTGTTTAAGAAGGCGTCATAGGTTCGTTCCATAGGTGAACAAGTCTTCGTGGAGGAGTACTTGGTTCATTTCACAGAACTCATCCGGAAGAGTGGACGGTCGGTACTCTCTGAGGAGGATTCATGATATTTCGTGAGTTATTAGATCTCACAAAGTAGCAGGGGAGATATGCCAAGTATTTTCGAGAGGTTCAAAGCTCAGAAGGGGCAGGATCGTTGATCTGAGCCACAAGGGCCCTTGGATGTATACGTATATTGTGTATCGGGGTTTCATGGGTGAAAGTCCCGTAAACACTACAACAGGAATCGTGAAATCGTGAAATGCGATATCTCGACAGTCAAGGATTGTGTGGGGCCACAGGAGTTGGTGAGTGGACAGGTGGCACTCCATTTCGGGTTTTCGTGGCGAGAAGTCCCAAAACAATTGCATCAGGATTCGCGATATTGCGAACTTCGAAACGTCGATGGAGTGAAGGCGTTGAAAAGTCAAACTCGTGCGTGAGTCAGAGTTTTGGCATATCGGGATTCAGGGTTCGGTAAATAAAGTCGTTCGACATTGCGAGTGCCAAAATCACGACAGGGAAAGTCCCGATAGGAGGAGGAAAAGGTCAACGTTGACTGTTTTCGGGTCTCAGGGTTTCGAGAGGCCTACGCTCGACTATTGAATTCACGAAGTCGCGAATTCTGACCTCCTAAATTCAAAGAGGGGATCCCACTAAGGTTGTTGTGGGTGTAGATTTCCCGATAGGGAAATAGAAGAGCTATTTAAGAGTTCGTCGGGCTAGTGGTAAAGAGAAGATCCTGTGTGTGCGTCGACGTGGCCTTCCGACCTGTGGGTAGGGGGCGTCCGCCGCCATCTAGCCTTGTACCGCTTTTCTCCTCCCTCTTCTTCCTTCAACTTGTAAACCCATTTATTATGCAATGCTCTTTTTCCAGCAGGAAATTGAACCCAGTCCCAAGTCTAGTTATTTTCCAAGGAATCCATTTCCTTTTTCATGCCTTGCTCCCACTTCTTTTTGGTGTCTACCTGCATTGCCTCTTCATAACATTATGGTTCACTAGAATCAGTCATCAATAAATAATACAATGAAGGAGAGTATCGTTTAGGGGGTATACCTAACCTGGTAGATCTTCTAACAACACTTACAGGTGTTTGAGGTACCTGTTTCTCCTGTTGTTGTACATTTTTATTTTCAGGTTCCTTTGGAATTTCTTTTCCAGTGATGTCATCAATCACTGTGTATTCTTTTTTTTCTTCTTCCTATTTCTTTCCCTGCAACTGATCTTTGTACATGACCTTCTCATTGAATATGACATCTCCACTCCTAATGATTTTGTTATTTTCATAATCCCATAAGCGATAACCAAAACCATTAACACCATATCCAATAAAGGTACACTTCTTGGATTTAGACTCAATCTTTGTTTTATTTTCTTTATCAATATGGACAAATGCTTCACAACTGAAAGTTTTCAAAAAAGAATAGTTTACCTTTTTTCCTGTCAATTCCTCCTCTGGAATTATACCATCCAAAGCGCTTGCAAGTCCTCTATTTAAACAATAGTATCTACAACATCTGCCTAGAACTGTAAGGGAAAACTGACATGCAATCTCATACTCCTTGCACACTCCATGATTGTCTTGTTCATCCTTTCTGACACGCCATTTTCTTGTGGTGTTATTGGAACTGTCTTCTCTCTACGAATCCCATGGTATGAACAGTAATCATCAAATTCCTTGCTGCAATATTCACCTCCATTATCTGATTTGAGACACTTCAAACTTTTTCCTGTGTCATTCTCAACCAAATCTTTCCATTTCTTAAAAGTATCAAAAACATCATATTTTTGTCGAATGCAATAAACCCAAGTTTTTCTATTTGCATCATCAATAAAAGTAACATAATAATGAGAGTCACCAAGAGATAATACCTAAGATGGTCCCCATACATCTGTATGCACAAGCTCTAACCTTTCATTCTTCTTTTCTTTTTCGACTCTAAGAAATCTGACTCTCTTTTGCTTTCCATAAACACAATGCTCACAGAAGTTCAAATCAATTTGTTTAAGATCTGGTAACAAATTTCTTTTGTGAACTATCTACATTCCCTTCTCACTCATGTGTCCTAGCCTATGATGCCACAGTGTTGTATCCAATCCTGTAGAAGCTAAATATATAGAAGAGTCAGTGTTACCAGTACATAAATACAATGTACCTACCTTCTCTCATTTTTCTATCACTAATGATCATTTGATGACCTTCCACGTCTTAACTGTAAATATGGATATACAACCTTCACTTGCCAACTGCCGTGTTGAAATTAGATTTTTCCTTAAATCTGGAACATGTCTTGTACCTCTTTCAACAACCATTGGTTTCCATTACGTTGCTTTATTTTTACTTTTTCCATTCCAACAATTTTGCATGGTGCAGCATCACCCAAATGAACCTATCCAAAATCACCTTGAACATAATCTAGAAAATGTTTCCTATGGGGTGTGGCATGAAATGAAGCCCTTGAATCTACTACCCAAGACTCAGAAATATTATCTACAGAAAGAATCAAAGCATCTTGTAACACATCACCTGTTACATTTTCTTCCTGATTTCTCTCCCATTGTCCATCTCTTTGTTTCTTTGGATCTCTATAGTCTTTCTTCAGATGTCATTTCTTCCCACAATTCCAGCACTCTATCTTTCCAAGTCTGGATTTGGATATTCCATTCCTAGAATTCCCGTGGTTCCCTGAGCCCTTTCCTCTATCCTTTTTTCTTCCCCTATTTTCCATGGTCAACACATTACTTGATGTCTCACCTATGCTTTTCCGTCGCATTTCCTCACTAAGGATAACACCAACAACATCATCAAATTTTAAAGTATTTGAACTAGAGACAGAGTTACAACCATGACCAAGATGTTCCAGCCTTCTAGCAATGAGCACAATATTAGAAGATCCCTAACCTCATCATCAAAGTCCACTTTTACAGAACTTAGTTGATTAGTAACCATATTAAATTCATTTAAATGATCTGCAACAGACCCAACTTCTCACATCTTCATATTAAATAATCTCTTCATTAGAAATACCTTATTGGACGTCGAGGTTTTTTCATACAGTTTAGACAACGCATCCATCAGATCCTTCATTGTCTTTTCTTTCAAAATATTGAAAGCCACTGACGCTTCCAAGCTCAACCATATCGTTCCTAGAGCCTTTCTGTCAAGAATCTTCCATTCTTCGTCCTTCATGGCAGATGGCTTCTTTTCTACTCTACCCAATGGTAGGAATAGATCCTTCTAATGTAAATAATCTTCCATCTGCCTCTTGCATAATTGGTAGTTTTGGCTGTTAAATTTCTCGGCCCTAAACTTCCCATCTTTCGACATTGCTCCCACTCGAACCAGGAGCCCTCTTTCCCTGCGAGTTACCTTTCTCTTTGATACCATTTGTTAGAAAAACAGGACCGTGGAGAAATAAAATAAAACAAATGCAGAAACAAAGCACAGAAGATACACAATACAATAGAGACACAGATTTATGTGGTTCACCCAGTGTGGGCTACGTCCACCAGAGAAATTGTCAGGTCCTTCCTTTAATATTATCCAACATATGAAGGGATGCAACCTACAACAAACCCACTGTAACTTCCTCTTGTTTCTCTCGTAGTCTCTCGTCTCAGAATACAATATTCGCTATGTTGCATAGCGGCAATACATTTCCCTCATAATAGAGGGTTGCCTTCTAGGGAAAAAAACCCTAACATAATTTCTACCATTAGATCTGCGACCTTATAGTGAACGGTTTAGATTTACAATGAAATTACAATATACATTTACAAGGTAATTTTTCTTTCGAGGATTTAGCCCCTGAATCCCCCAGCCGGGGGGATAGCCCCCTCGGACCCCGCAGAGGGGGTACCCCCCCCTGCACTCCCCTGCGTGGAAGAGTGTACATACTTTTGAAGTGTAAAGTCTTCATGGTGTATAAACACGACTGACAAACACAAGACCTCTGAATGAGGAAGATAATCAGGCTCCACAACCAACAAATTCCAACAATAATCCTTTATGTCTAGATGAGGACCTTGTTTTATCTAATAGCTACAAAAGAAGCTCTGAAGACCTAATTGAGAATTCTTTTGGTACTGAGTTGGTCAAGTTGTGCATCTCTCAAGACCTAATAATTTTCAATAGAGTAATGAAGTGGCCAAAGTCCAACAATATGGATTGTATTCATGGGCTAGATAGTATTGTTGTAAATTATGTGATATTTGATATCCCCGTTTCCAACCAAATAGAAACTTTTGACCTTCTAAATGACCATGATCCTAACTCTCACCATAAACCTTTAACCCTAACTCTAAATGTAGCACACCCATTTCGGAACTCTGGGCTTACTCGCGCTCTGATACCAATTTGTACAAAGCTCATACAGATATCATATATCCCATGCATTTAAACAAATAAACACATTTAACTCAGAGATTAAACATATCATTACTGCTATAATTAAACAATCCATAGCATTCCATATTAATTCGTATACACAGAGGAAAACATGATAACATTTATAGTAGAGACATGATAAAATGTGATAAAACATAGTTAGACACTTATCTTGTAACAATGGTGGAATCCACCAACCAAATGCACGCCTTCCACAAACCTCCCATCCTTAGACCGCACTTCTCATCAACTCAGTAGTGGGTCACCCCCGAGCTGGGACTAAGCTCCATCCCAAGGAAAGGAATCTAGGCTCAGGCTGAGGTTACAAGGAAAATAGTCACACACAACCACAAGGACGGAATGCTCTCCCAGGAATCTCCCACGCTCATTGCCCACAGACCCTCATTCCCCACATGCTTGTTCCACCCCAGGAGAATGCACCTTCTTTTTCACCTAGACAGTCCTTCGGCTGCCAATCTCCCTTACCTTGGGTTATAGGAACAGATCGGACCGGAAATCTCTGGGCTCTATGGCAGCTACAGGGTTCCTTCCAGGAGTTCTCTCCTTCCCCTGCGCACTCTCTCACCTGGAGGGAGTCGCTCAAAGGCCAGCAAGCCTCACGCAGTCCAGTACTACGTAGTCTCAACAATCCCATGGGAAAACAGACACAGGCTTTCCAAAAACTAGTTCGGCAATCACAGGATGGCTTCATTGTCACGGCTTCGGAACAGGGAATGCTCGCATAGACTCGCTCAGCTTTCCCGAACAAGAAAAGACTCTTCCTCGAAATCAACGCAGGCTTCTCGTAGGCTGGGGTTACACGCACGAGATTTCTCAGAATCAGACACAGACATTCGAGTCACAGGGTCTCACGGAGGTTCTCTACAGGAGTCGGGTTAGTCATACTGCTCAGAGCTCCGTACGCATTTAGACAATCCGGTGGAATGGGAATGCGACCTTCTCACGGCTCACCCTGGCCGTTTTATTCGCATGCACCAGGGTTAACACTTGTCACCCATGGAACTTCATGCGTTCCACCAGCACGCGTTCCTCCCACCACTTGGGAAATCATGCGTCCTTCCAAAAGGACTTAGGATAAAAACATATGATGCACATATCTTTTGGAATAATATTAAAATATTATTCCCAGGCTTAAGCCCCCCTAGGTTCAATACTTAGCCCCTTTCCCACCTTCCAGACCCTAATTTCTTTCCCACTCTATGGATGCTCAGTCCCCCTTCACTCATTCATCGTGGTCGGTCTGCACCTGGCGGTGTTTATATTTTATTAAATGTTCTGCATACATACAAGTACAACAGCAGGCTCCTGGCCTTCAACACTTAGGCTCCCTGGCCTAACAACACATAAGTCTCCAACTTATAAGAACTTGGCTCACCAACCTATAAAACATAATCACAATTCCTTTCAGAACTTGGTTTACAGCGGGGCTCGGCCTTGGGGACACTACAATAAACTTTTTCATGCATAGGAATGCCATTGAAGAGAATTCTGATAATCAAATGAATCTGCGCTTTGACAAAAGTAAAGTTGACATTTTCTTAAAGGATTTAAATAGTAAATTAAATATCCTAACTTGTAAGGACAACATTGAAGAACTCTATCATAATTTTATAACTACCCTTTCCACTTCTATTAACAAGTTCTCTTTCGAGGTGTCCGATAAAAATAATAATAGAACGATCGACCCTTGATATGACAAAGAATGTAAAATTACTAGGAAATCCATTTGGTATGCTTCTAATGAGTCCTTAAAACTCGATAAGATCAATATGTACAAAGCCCTAATTATAAGGAAAAAAGTGTACTATATCAATAAAAGGCAAGACCAACTTTCACAACTATATAAGTTGGATCCTAAGAAGTTTTAGAGCCAAATTCTAAAACACAATACTAAAGAAAATAATAGGATTCCCTTAAGAGACTAGAATTCCTACCTTAAAAGTCTTTACGAGTTCCCTAATGCCATGGACACCATTCCTATTGTCCCTACAAAGGAAGAAGTTTTTTCTTTAGATAAAATAGATTTCCAGGTTAAGCAACTTGCAAATGGTAAATCTAAGGACATTGAAGGCTACCAAGCTAAAAATTTTAAAATTGGAGGGCCTATCCTTATCCCTCACATACACACGCTCTTCAATTTAGCAGTCAAGGAGGGATTCCCTAAACCCTAGACGCAAATCCTCATTGTTCTTATTTTTAAAAATGGGGATAGAAACATTCCCTCTAATTATAGGACCATTATGATTAACCCAATTTTAGCCAAGCTTTATGGAATTATTTTGGAAAATAAGATTAGCCTTTGGCTAGAAAGTCACGGTAAAAGAGCTAAAGGCTAGGTCGGGTTTAAGAGATATCATTCAATTGTGGACCATCTTGTTACCTTTAGGATCATTGTAGAGGAGTTCTACAATACTAAAACCAATCTTTTTGTGGTTTTGTTGACAATAGAAAAGATTTTGATATGGTTCCTAGGAAAAACCTTTGGAATAGGTTGTAAGAGATAAAAGTTCCTCTCGAGTTGAGGGTTGTTGCAATAAGGATGTATGAGAACGTTATTTCTAAGTTTAAAAAAACTGAGGGATGGTAAAAAGAGATTAATTGCAATATCAGAGTCAAACAAGGTTGTCCCTTGTCCCCTACCCTTTTTGGCATATACATTAACAAGTTAGAAGATTGCTTGGAAAAAGCAGGTTGTGTCAGCCCTACTCTCATTGATATAGTCATCAATCTTCTTCTTTGTGTCGATGATAACATTATTATGGAATGAAGTCCCGATGATCTTGAAAACCAACTAAGAATCCTCAAGGATTTTTTCTCAAATATGGGTATGACTGCTAATATTGATAATACTAAGGTCATGATCATTAAATCCAATAAGATCCCTTATGATACCTTTGTATATGATAACAACAACTTGGGGAAGTGACTTCATACAAATATCTTGCAATTGATATTCACCATAAGCTCAATTGGAATTATAGCATTGAGAAAAGGATTATTGGGGGATGGAAAGCTTCTTATGGGCTTGAAAACAATTGTGAATCCACTGATCTTTGGAGTTGGGATAAGAATAAACTCATGTTTGAGATTCTTGTTACACCTGTTAATCTTTATGGATGTGAAGTCTGTGGCTGTAGTATCTCTCGTGAATCCTGGAGAAAGATAGAGAAAATACAAAAGAATTTTATAACCTACAATTTCAAAATTAAAGGAAATATGTCATATCCCATCCTCCTCTTAGAAACAAGCCTCTCACCCATTGAGAGCATGGCTATGACTAGATACCTAATGTATAAGAACAAGTTAAACAACATGGAAGACAAGAGGCTTCCTAAAATTGTTTCAAAATCAAGTCATAACCACCATCGACTTAAGCGAGGATGGCATAAAGATGCCTGATCTTGGCTAAACTATTGGGGAATCATGGAAGACACCATTTTGCAGAATAAAGATACTATTAAAAAAACGTCAAATCAAAATTTAAGGAGAAAATGTGGTGTGATAAAGAGTTAGAGGAGAAAAGAAAATTAAGGTATTTTAAGGATGTAATCAACCCTAATCTAGAAGAATAAAATTATCTATCTGTTTTTCCAAGTGTAAAGAAAAAAATAAGCATTGCTAAGATAAGAATAAATTCTCACGAGCTCCATAGTGAAACTGGGCGTTGGTCAATTCCTAAAACTCCATGGGATGAAAGAGTATGTCACATGTGTGACACTAAGAAGGTTGAAGATGAAAATAACTTTCTTTTATATTGTCCAACCTATACCCATATTAGATCTCATTTTCAAAATATTTGTCACACTACCAACCGTCCTAACCTCTTAACTCAGCACAAGTATGGTGATCTTGAAAAGCTTCTCTTAATACTTTTTGAGAACAATTTTTTTTTTCTAAAGAATCACAAGTAATCACTTACCCTCTTAAGGTCTGATAAACCAATTTAATCTTAGTAGACGCTAATCATCATCATTATCATCATCATTAACAAAAATTAAAATAATATATATAAATATAATTAAAATATTAAAAAAAATTAAAAATATTAATTTTATAATATATAAAAGTATAATTAAAATATTAAAACTTTTTAAAATGTTATTTTTATAATATGTTTGATCCTTTCTCATAGCTTATATGAATGCTTATATAAATTACTCATTTCTTGGATTAACTAAGCTTACAAAGTTTGATGCTGCCAAGTAGAGATTAATATTAACTCTAATTTAAACTAAATAACTTTATTTTCGAAGTTTTATAAAAGATTATTATATTTAACTGAATCAACTTTTTAAACATAATTCTTGATGATTTTGATGGGGATAAATGCAAGTGACTAGTTTTAAATAAATTTATTTGATTTATCAAACTAATTGAAGGATAAGAGAAAATGTAGTATGTCCACGACTTCCAAGTACGTAGACAAGAGACAACAATATATTATAGATAGAGAGGACAAAGACCATGTATGGGTTAACACGGTAATGAATTTTAATAATTAAAAAGTAACAATAAAAATAAATAAATAAATGATTTGTTAATATGTAAATTTTATGTTTAATTTTTTCAATACTACTTAATATGATGGAATTAACATGTAACATTTAAAAAAATATTAATAAGAAAAAAATAATTTCATATGATATTAATTATATATATAAAAAAAGAGTAATTAAAAGTAAACAAAATTCTTATTTGACACATGTCTTACTCATGTTATATATATATATATATATATATATATATATATATATAAAGTTGACATGTGGTATTTAAAAAAATATTTTAACATCTAAAATAATTTTATATTAACAATCAATTTTAAGTAAAATAAGTTTAGATCAACTTTATATATAGAGAAATTGAAAGTAAAAAAAAAATGGTTTTTCCATCCATAGGTGCTTTCTATTTCTCCATATGAGGGAGACCTATAATTTCTCCAATGTTTAATATGGAGTTAACACATGTTACTTAAAAAAATATTAGTAACTAGTGAATATTTCAATATCAACTTTATGATGATGATGATGATGATAATGGTGGGCTATAGTACCTTAAGAAAAGAAAGAGATTACTTGAATTTCTTTAAAATGTTATTTAGATACTTGAAAATCATTAAAATAAGCGTTCCAAGATCACTAAAGTTTTCATGACTTAGAAGGTTGGAAATGTTGGTATTGTAAGAAATATTTAGAAATTGAGATATAATTTGGGTATAAGGGCATTCTAGGAGGAAGTGTTTTTCATCTTCAACCGTGTTGGTGTCACAAAAGTGACATATTTTTTTCTTGCCATGGTGTTTTGAGTATTGTCCAACGCCCAATTTCACTATGCATCTCATGAGAATTAGTTATTATTTTACCAATATTGATTCTCTTCTTTACTATAGTAAAAAAAAAGAGACACTTATGATCTTCAAAGTTAGGGTTAACCACCTCCTTATAATATATTAATTTTCTTTTATCCTCTAATTCTTTATCGCACCATAGATTCTCCTTAAATTTAACTTGTACAATATTTTTAATATCATCGATATTCTCCATAATAACTTCTTTTTTTATTATCCAATGATTTATCCAAGACTTGGCATCATTATGGGATCCCCCTTGAGCTCTTGGTGATTTTGACTAGATTTTGAAGCAATTTTGGGTAGCCTTTTGTTATCCATGTTGTTTATATTGTTCTTTTACATCAAGTACATAATCATAGTTGTGCTCTCAACAAGGGAAATGCTTGCTTCAATGAGGAGGATAGAATATGGTGTATTGTCCTTAATTTTAAGATTATAAGTTATAACATTCTTTTGGATCTTCTTTATTTTTCTCTAGTACTCTCGAGAGATAATGCATCCTCAAACTTCACTTTCATACAAGATAAGAAGAGTGACAAGAGTCTCAAAGAGGGGATTTTTCTTCTCTCATAGCCAAAGGTCTACTAATTTACAATTATTTTCAAGCCCATAATAAGCTTTCCACCCTCCATTTATCATTTTTTCAATGTTATAGTTCCAATTAACCTTATTGTGTGTGTGTGTGTCTATATATATATATAATTGAAAGTTCAATTTTTTTTATGGTTATAACATTTTAATAGTGGGTTGAATATGAGAGATATGTTAAATTCATTTAGTGTTCAACATGAACTTGATAGATATTAAAAACTAGCCTAATTCCATCTTAATTCTGGATGTATCATGTGCTGAGAAACATCTAATCCTTTGACATGAAAACATTTATTTAAATTTTGTACTCTAAGTTCTTCATAAGTTTTTTACATCCAAAAACTTATATCCAATTTTGATTTTTTAACGAAGGTTTTATAGAAACGTATTAATTTAACAAATTAGGAATTGTGAAAACAAGTATCATCAGTTAGAAATTGAATTTGTAGGCAAAAGTAAGCATATAAAAACAATTAGGACGCCCCAATCAAAGTAGAACACTTGTAGATGCACATATTACCAATACAAATTGCAACCTTTTGTTTTAGATTTTAAGGGAATGTCATCCACATTAACATAATTTTTTTGTTTTTTCAGATTCTACAGCCTATACACCATTCTTGGTATGAGAGAACGGATCAACGTTCTTTGTGTTCACTTTTATAATATGTTCTTATAACTTAAATATGCCTTTGATATCGTTCAAAGGTTTTACATGTAATATTGCAAGCCTATACCAAGTAATGTACTTCTCCATATGTGAAAGCTATGGCTAGATGGTGAAATTACAAGTAATGTACTTCTCCATATGTGAAAGCTATGGCTAGATGGTGAAATTGCATTACACATAGTAGAATTTACAATGCTTTTGTTATTAGCCTTATTCACATAACATGGAAAACTAAAAACTTGTACCCAATGATATACTTATCCACCCATGAAAACTACTTTATATAGATAGATTGTATACTTTACATTATTTTTGTTGTTATATCTTGAAGTAGGTGCATGATTCTCATAAATTACTTGACAAGGAAATGCAATGCATTTTAAGATATGTCAAGGGTGTAATAGGCCATGAAAAAACTCCATGCTTCGATATATTATTCATCAACACAATGATAGTACATATGTAGAAATATATATATGGAAATACAAATTGACTATGAAACAATTAGATGTCTCGGAAAGTTAAACTACCAAAACTACTCTCTAGTTGCTCTCTACTTAACTAGTGTTATAAAGATGCCAAAGGATTAGTCAACATTCCCCCCTTAATCTGAAGGGACATCTGTCATGCCAAGCAACATTCATAATCGTTCAAATTTTTCACGTCCCAACGCTTTGGTATAGTTATCTGTGATTTTCTCTGAAGTAGAATAATGTCCGAGATGAATGGTTTTGGCCTCAACATGATGTCGAATCAAGTGATATTTGGTTTTTATATGCTTGGTTCGACCATGAAATATGGGATTCTTGTCCAATTGAATTGCAAAAGTGTTGTCATCAAGTAGAGATGTTGATGTCAATTGTTTCCCCTACAAGTCTTCAAGGATTTTTCTGACCCACACAATTTATTTTGTGGCTTGAGTTGTTGCTACATATTTTTATTCGGTTGTAGAATCAAAAGGAACTGATTACTTCCTAGATCTCCAAGTGATAGTTTTTGATCCAAGACACATCAAATAACCTGAAGTAGACACCCCATGTTCTTTATCTCCATCAAAGTTGGAATCATAATATCCAATAATATGAAATTATGATACCTTTGAGTATTTTACACCAAAATTCTGAGTTCCTTTTAAATATTTGAGCACTTGTTTTGTTGTTTCCGAGTGTCCTTCATAGGGTTGATGCATAAAGGTAATATCAGAATGAGTAGTAGTGAGATAAATCAAACTTCCAACAAGTTGTATGTACTTGGTTTCATCTTCAAAAGAATTTCCTTCATTGGAAGAAATCTTCATATTTTGCTCCATTGGAGTAGAAACAGAGTTACAGTCTTCCATTTCAATCTACACAATAACTCTCCAATGTATTTCTTCTCAGAAATAAAAACAAAATTAGGATTTTGAGTGACTTCAATTCATAAGTAATAATGAAGTAGGCCTGAATCATTCATATCAAAAACTTTTTTCAACTCTTTCTTAATATATGTTATATAATCATCATTATTTCATGTGATTAGAAAATCATCAACATATACAACTGATTTACCAACTTTCTTGACAAAATAGAGTTGCATAATTGATGCAGGTGCATCACTCCACCTCAGCAAATTCGCCAACACGTAGACGCGCGATGGAGAAAGGGAGAGGCATCGACTCTCCCATTTTTCAATTTTGAATATAATCCTATACAGATTATATGTTGTAAGGATGATAAATGCCAGGCCATGCCTTTGTACATGTAGTGGATAGGGTTGCCTTAAATGGTTTCCTGTATCAGGTCAAAATTGTAGTCAGGTCTGGATGTTCATTTATGGAATGAGCTATAGGATTATGGTGCCATAACTGAGACAGTGATAGCACTAAGGCACTGAAGAGGATAAGCTCATAGAGCCCTTGTTTTTGTAATTAGGAGACTTTAGAGAGAGATATCGGGTAGAGGGAGATCTTAGAAGAAGCAGAACTCAGGATAGAGTTAGAATAGGAGAAATAACTGAGACTCTGTCATAGTCCAGTCTATGTACACACTTGTAAACAAAAATTCATCTTAATACGAAGAAAAGCAATTTTTCCTGCACATGACATGTTTATGAATTATTTGTATTCTATGAATGTTATCTATGTGTTAATGTGTTGTAGATGTATGATAGGTTTCATCTGCAGTCGAAATATAAATTGTTTTATCTTTGTTTGGGTTTGAAGTATCATTTTGTGTTCTTTAGGTTGTGCAAGGAGCGCACAATAGAAAATTTGAAGTTCTATAGCCAGTGCAAGGAATGCGCATCTAAACTCTGCAGAGTCAGGAAAGAATGTGCCAGGAGGGCACACCAGAGTGATAAGAACTCAAGGAGGAACCTCAAGGTTATTGAATACCTTAGAGGAGGAATATGTGCAGAGAAGTCACAGAGAGATGGAGTTACTGAATACTCTGTAAGAAGCGTCTCTACAAGGTGTGTATCGAGCAAGGAGAATTCTAGGAGGGCGAGAAGAATTTATTTCCAAGAAATCTTTCAGACCTGAGTTTGACGAAATCCCAGAAATGCAAGGAGTGCGTGGGAGATCGAAACCTTCGAAGGGGACAAGCTCATAAGAGATAACGCAAAGAGTGCCTAGAGGACATAATTATTATAAGTCCAAAATATCATAAGAGATAGTGCTTGAAAGAGCGTAAGTGAGACCCAAGATAGTCAGGTTCGCGGGAGAAATTTTGAAGGCCAAAAACCTTTGAAGACTGACGAAATATTCCAAGTTGGAAGAAATCAAAAGCTCAGGAGGAGGAGTGACAGAAACCATCTGATCGGTTGTGGGGAGGATCTTGGACCATTAGATTAGTGTCCAACGAACAGAAGAAGTGCAGAGGAGAAGAACATATTCCATCCATTGGATCGAAGTGCAGAGGATCAACAATCATTAGATATGGACGGAGGTGCACGAGCCTTAACACTGTGAATACATACACAGAGAGAGAACTTTCTAAAAGTCTTGATGTCCCAAAGTCATTTGGGACCGTCCATCATTTGGGAGGATGCATGGTGGAAATCCATCAAGTTCGAGTGGAAACGCTCCAGGAGGAATGAGTGCGCAGAAGGTTGAAACACCTGAAGCTCGAAGAGCCAAAGAGACAAGAGCCATCGATCTATAGAGGGACACTTGTCAATAGATTGCGAGCTCCAGGTAAGTTGTAGTAAGGGTTCAGTTGAGAACTGAGATCGTCAAAGCCTGAAGAGCCAAAGAGAAGCTCGACCATTAGATCCAGAAAGGACGCATGGTGAAAGATCGTGAAATTTGGGTGAAGTCACTCCAGAAGGAGAAAGATTTGAAATTGTCAAAGCCCAAACAACTGAAGCTAATGATAGTGATCGATCTAGAAGAGGACACGTGTCACCAGATCATGGACTTTAGAGGATTTCACTCTTGAGTTTTTGTGGAAAAGAAGTTCCGAAAAGTTTCGAAGTGCCAAAGGCTGAAATGATTAAGGGTGGTTGATCCAAAATGAAGAACGTGGTTCATTGATCTACGAAGGGAGACATGGAGGATAAATATTCACTCCATTAGATAGTGATTGAGCAGTCATTGGATCAAGAGAGGACAGGTGTCAAAATATCTAGCACTCCGGAAGATTTCACTTTAGAGATTTGAGAAAGCCGAAGGTCAAAGTCCCAAAAATGATGAGAGTCGTCGATGCGGAGGAGGACACACGGTGCCAGATCCAAAACTATGGAAGAAAGAGGAGGAGAAAAGGTCTAAGGACCTGGAGAAAATATTGGTCTTTGATCAAGGAAGGAGTTGTAGGACTGTTGATCTGGTTGAGAAGGTCAAAGTCCCAAAGTGGGAGAATGACCGTTGATCTCAAAGAATATGTGTCAGCAGATCTTCCACTCTGAAAGATAACCAGTCAACAATGGGAAGGATTTGAGAACTGAAAGTCCCGAAGTCCAAACTCATGGAGGAGATCCTGATCGTAGGTTCAGGTAGAAAGCTAGCAAAAGATCGTTAACTCTAGAATATTGGAGTACAAAGAGTAGTGAGGTTTGAGATTTCAAACACCCGAAGCCTAGAATCACAAAGGAGATCTCGACTGTTTATCGAGAAGGGGAAGATCTGGTCTATAGATGTGAAAGGCGCATATCTGAGCCATCAGTTTAGACAATATCGTCAAGATCGCGAGATCGATGATCCCGTATAATATCAGTGACAGGATTTGTGTGGACTTTAAGGTCGTATCCCAAGGACACATGTGAAGAAATGGGATTCGATAGCAGCTGTTGATCGCAGATCATCGTTGAAAGTGAGATATCGATGGACATGAAGTATTGTGGGGCTAGGACATGCTTGAAAGTTAATTTTCCTTGAGCGGGACATAATTTCAACCATAGTATTCACAAATGGATACGTGGCATCATGAGGAGGATTACGGGGTGAAAAGAGGGTTGGTTTGAAAGCACTCTTTCCCGAGTCCACAATTGTACATTAGCACAAGGACATGAGCTAGGGTTGCATGAAGAAGGGGATAATCATAGAAGGAGTTAGTGTCTGAACCGTAGTGTTTTGGAAGCGCCCAGGAATAGCTCGCAGGTTTGACAGACCTGCACATGGAAGGAAAAAGGGACCTGTGTATAACTGAATTGGGTTCAGTACAAGGAAATATCCAGAGACCAGAAGGTCGTAGAACCCTAGGAGGGGAGGGGGGATGCATCAATAATATAGATTGAAATGCTTGTAGTTTAATTTCAGAAGGTGCTTAGTTAAATTTTCATATCATGCTAGTGGTACTTGCTTCAATACATACAAATATTTTACCAATTTACATACCTTTTGTTCCTAACCTAACCTTTGACAGTAAAACCTTCAGGATGAGTCATATAGACATCTTATTTCAATTCTCCATTGAAAAAGGAAGTCTTAACATCCATATGATGTATTTTCCATCCTTTAAACAAAGTTCAAATAGTGCCCCATTTTTCTTAGGAGAAAACGTTTGTGTAGTCAACACCTTCTTTCCGAGCATATCCTTTTGCTACAAGTCTTTGTTTGTGTTTGTCAAGTGATCCATTATATTTATACTTGTTCTCATATACCCACTTGCATCCAATATATTTGGTTCTGAATGGAGGATCCACCAACCTCCAAGTTGCATTTTTTATGAGAACATCATACTCTCTTTGAATTTCACTTCTCCATGCATCACTAGTTGTTGCTTCTTGAAAGGAAGCAGGTTCATTAACAACATATAATTTTAATTCACAATCATAAGAAATATGGGAATTGTTACTTGATCTTGAAGTAACATCCTTTGCATTTTATTCATTTTTTCTGGCAAAAATTCTTGTCCCTTTTTTTCCAAGTTTATTTGTATGAACAACAGGTGTGACAAATTCATCATAGCTTCTTGGAAATGTCTTGATCCGTGTTGATGAAAAATATTTACATACCTTCTACTCCTTACCTTTGGCAATAAAACCTTCAGGTTGATTCATATAGATATCTTCTTTCAAGTCTCCATTCAATAAGGAAGCCTTAACATCCATATGATGTATTTTCCATCCTTTTTTTAGTTCTAAAGAAAACAAAGTTCGAATAGTGCCCCATTTTGTTGTAGGAGAAAATGTTTATGTGTAGTCAACACCTTCTTTCTGATCATATCCTTTTGCTACAAGTATTTATTTGTGTTTTTCAAGTGATCTATCAACTTCATACTTGTTCTTATATACTCACTTGCAGCCAATAGGTTTGGTTCCTAATGGAGGGTCCACCGACCTCCAAGTTCCATTTTTCATGAGAGAATCATATTGTCTTTGCATTGCACTTCTCCATGCATCACTAGTTGTTGCTTCTTGAAAGGAGCCAGGTACATCAACAACATATAATTTTAATTCACAATCATAAAAACTATGAGAATTGTTACCTAAGATTGAAGTAACATCCCCTACATTTTATTCATTTTTTCTGGAAGAACTTCTTGTCCCTTTTTTTCCAAGTTCATCTGTATGAGCAATAGGTGTGAAAAAATCATCATACCTTCTTGTAAATATTCTGATCTGTATTGATCTACGTACTGGTTGTTGCAATGTTTGCTCAGTTTCAAGAGTCTTTGAAATAGGTTGAAGAAAAGGTTCTTCAAGAGATTCAAAATATACGTTTTCATTCAAACTATTATCATTCTCTAATGGAGAAGGATAAGAAGAGGAAGTTTATATTGTGGAAGTAAATTCAAAAGATCGATCTAGAACAAGAATCCCACCTTCAAGATTTGGAAGTTTGTTATCCCATTCATGATAGATTTTTTTAGAGTGAAATCTATCAAGATGGGCAAGTTCTTTGTCAGCAATGAGTGCATCTTTGTCAAATTCAAGAAATATAACATCTCTAGAAACAATAAACTTTCTATTTTCTTCATCATATAGTCTATAAGATTTTGAAGTATTAGAATATCCCATAAAAATACACTTTCTACATCTTTCTTCATGTGGAGACAAAAATACAAATGGGGCACTATTAGAATTTCACTTTCTATTAGAATTTCATAAGGACTTTTGTTTTGAATTGCAGAAAAAGAAATTCTATTCTTAGTGCAGACAACACAAAGAACTTCCTCTCCCCAAAACATTAATTTAACATTCTTAAAAAACATCATTGATATGATCATATTCAACAAATTCCTCTTCATGCATTTTTCCACGCCATTTTGTTGTGGATTATAAGGAACAATGGTTTGATGTTTAATACCATTGTCTTGCAAATATTTTTCAAAATACTTAGATGTGTACTCACCACCATTATCAGTTCTAAGGGTTCCAATATTGAGCTGAGTTTCATTTTTAATCAACAAATTAAAATTTATGAATGTATCAAAAGCTTGAGATTTTACTTTTAATAAATAAACCCAACACATCCTTGTATAGTCACCAATAAAATTCATTAAATATTTATATCCATTTGTTGATGGAATAGGAATGGGTCCACACAGATCTAAATGAAGAAGGTCAATCTTTCTAGAAGCTCGAAACATAGAGTCATGAAAAGGTTGTTTAGTGTGCTTGCCTAAAATAGAATCATCACATTGGGAAAGTTGTCTTGGAATTGTAGGAAGCCCTTGAATTCCTTTTTGCTTCATAAGTACGAGACTATCATAATTAATGTGACCAAATTGAGCATGCGATAACAAGATGGAAGACAAATTGCCACTTTTTTGAGACAAATTTGCAGAATTATGGGCATTAGACGATGTACCTTTCACCTTTAAAAGATTGTCATCCTCCACTTCAATCATGAGAACCGCAGGATCAAAATCGCTTCTAATCCAAATGATTCCATCAAACACATGTATTGAATGAACTTGTTGTCTTATATGGACAAGAGACATTAAATTTCTCTTTAATTGGGGAAGATAAATAACAATTTGGGTAATATAATCAACACATCTTGGTAATTTAAGTCTAACTAATCCAATTCTTGAAGGTTTTAACTGAGACTTGTCTGCAAAGTAAACTACTCCATCAATTTGATCATTTAATGTCTCAAAGAAGTATTTTTTAAATGTCATATGGAATGTGGCTCTAGTATCGAACAACCAAGTGTCGTTCCAAGAAGAAAATGAAGTATTAAAAACTTCTTCAATGCCAATATTACAATGTGTTACAACATAATGTGCAGCTTTAGGAGGTTTACCTTTGTCTGTTGGTTGCTTCTCTTTGTTAATTGTTTTCTCTTTCTTTTCATGGATATTTTCCCAAGGAATTCTGCAACAATTGGAAATAGTACTCGCTTTTCCACATCCATAGAACTGTATAGATTGCTTGTCTCTGTGGTGGTGTTGTTACTGAGAATGTTGTTTGTCACCTTGATAATTTACCCCCTTCCTCAAAACTATTTTTTTCCATGACCTCTTCTACTAGTGTCATGTATAACAGATTCATCATCGAACTCATGCCCTTGCTATGCAAGAGACAGAGTCTCAGCATTGGGAAGTGACTCCTTCTTCCCAAAGGATTTTTTTCTCTCTCTACAATTTTCTTTACAAGTTTATCAAAGTTCATGTCTTTCATATTTTCACTAGATTGAAGAGATTCAAGGTAGTGTGAACAGGTAGGTTAAAAAGATTTAATAAAATAAGTGAGTTGGAAATCAACCTTTACACCAGTAGCTTCAATATCATGATAGAGAGATCTGATTTCATAGGATAGCTTCATTGGATCATTATCCTTCATCTCTAAATTGAATAACTTCATTAATAGTTGAATCATTTCAAGTTATAATGAGATTCATATAGATATTTGATTTTCTTTAAGGTGGAAAAAGCAGTTTTACAGGAAAATATATGTCTTCTTACCTCTTCACTGATAGAGGCGGAAATTAGAGCAAAAGCCTTTTTTTCTTTAATCTTCCAGATTGCAAGATAATTATTGTATATAGGTTCCTCTGGCTGAATGTCATCTTTGTTTTCATCTTTGGTTTCACAAATATAATCCCACATGTCATTAAAAATAAGAGTATGTTTTTATTTTTTTGAACTACTCCTGATAATTTTCCTTACCAGAAAGCACAATTCCCACTATTGAAATTAATGAATGTATTTTAATTGACTGTAACAACCCTAGTAGAATATATACTTAGGGATTATTAAGTAAAAGATTTATTAGGTAATTAATTTTTCCTAACATGTTAATAACTAAACAAAGATTGGTCTAATGATATTAATTAAGTGTTTATTAATTAATTAAAGGTTATAATTTTGATTAATTAATTAATTAATAAACTACCTATTACATTCAATAACATGAGTATTAAATTTAAAAAGGATAATAAATTTAATTGGTAAATTAAAGGATTACGTATACATAAGGATAAGGAGTATTAATACATAAGGATAAGGAGCATTAATAAATAAGGATAAGGAGCATTAATAATAGGGTAAAGCATTAATAATCGGATAAGGTAATGAATGTGTAGATAAGGTAATAAATGAGGAGAAAGGGCGGTGAAGGAGGAATATGAGGGGAGGAGGTTTACGAAGGAGGGATTACCATTCTATGGGAATTTTTGGGGAGGTTTCTCTTGGATTGCACAGAGGAGAATTTGAGTTCTATAGTTGGATTGGATCAGTACAGGCACCGGTTTGCTGGAGGTTTTGGGCACGGGGGCCAGGATATCCATATGGTATCCTGGAGCTAGGTAGTTGTCCTAGTTGGCAGGGTGGATACTCCGTTTTGGGAAGAGTTGGTATGTGGATTCAAGCTGGGCAAGGCATCAAAAGGAAGGTCAACAAGACAAGAGGAAAATAGAGGGTTAGCATCAGACCCAGGTATTTTAATTTATGTATTTGTTTTATGAAATTTAAGGAATATGATGTGTTATGAGGCTGTCCGTAAGCTATTATGTTTAGCTCAATAATTTATATGTTCTGGTGATTAATTTATTTGTGCAATTGAAATGATTTGTATCAAATTTTTATTTACAAGTCACTACACATGGTATTAGAGCTTTTCGTTTGAAATCTGGGCATGAGGGCCAAAGCTCCAAGCTCTAGCTCCAATCCCACCTAACCTGCAAACCAAGCACACTATTATTTTGATTATATATAAACAAATCTAAATATATATAAACAATACGAATTGAAAATGTAAAAAACAAATCTTACCTTTGTTGCTAAAATTCAAGCAGACCTAATTAGTGCATGTTATTTCAGTCTAGGATAGGATAAATCTTAGCCACTTTACTACCGCTATGCAATTTTCTTTTCACTGGTTAAATCAAAACATACTTTATCTATAATGCATCTTACGAGATATCTCAACAATTCGTAACGATATTTTGGATCACTTTCCAAAGCCACTTCACCATCGTTTAGCCTCTAGCGATCTAGCATATTCATTGTGAATCATGATAGAGCTGAATGAAATATTATTTTTGCACATTATACAAATGTGATTACATTCATTATTCATGTCCGGCATAAGCCCAAAGCTCTGTAAAGGTACATTGACATCAGGCCAAGATGAAAGTCGACCTAATTGGAAACAATAAACTATAAAGGGCAGATGCGGAGGAAAAATGGGTGCAACTTTAGAGAACACTGGAGTTTAGTACAATCTCACCTAGCCTTTAACTTAATAGAAATGATAACTCATGAGAATTATCCTCGGAGGAAACGAAAATGAAAAGGCTTAGTTAAATTAAATTAAAGTGCTTGTGGGAAAAGGTCCTTACTCTAATATAACCAACCAGTGCCAGAAATTGAATATTCCGCATGCAGATGTAGCAGGGAGAATTGAAAGAAAACGAATCTAACCAAGAGATAACCATCAAAACATTGAAACTTAAGTTGCTAAAAGGCAAGTGTAGTAGTATTATTAAGCAAGTAATAATAGATACGATTCCTAATCTAGTAATACTGATACATGTAACAAATCATAGCAGAAAAATGAACTTCCGTATTTGTTTATAGTATTTTATTAATGGACTCTAGAGTAGTGTAGGAACCCAGGAAGTACCACAACTAAGACTCCTCGTTGAGTTCAAACGCAATACAGTTTACATACGATATGAAACGAAGGAATACTTACGACATTGACGGCCAACCTCCTCCCTAAGTTGTTGCTTTTACTGTTAGAGGTGCAGGTAGCAGCGTTCCAAGGACCTTCCAATCGGTTGGAAGGATTGCAGGCCAGCCTTATGGGACCTCGAAACGGACCTTGTAGACTTTTCCCCACGTTGGCTAGGTTCACCGACTCCATGTTTTCCGTCGCGTTAGGTATTGTGTTCATCGACACTGTGTTAGGCGCCCGGAGCCTCTCGTAACAGGTTGGAATGTTGATTTCCACAGGCCACCATCGCCACCTCTTGAAGAACTCACGCTGTCATTTTCCCTACTGAGTATTACAGTTGATTCACAGGAATGAACCACCACCTCTACCTGTAGAATGAATGAATATATTATATGAGCAGGTAGTTGCTAGGCCCAAGATCTAGTCCACTTGAAATAGGATCTTTAAACAACACCAATGATATCAGTTCCTCTTCAATGTTCAGTGTCCACCCTCGCTGAATAAATAGAAAGAGCACCTGGATGTGCTTTGAAATTATCTCTACTGCATGCTAAAATGTTTTTGGATATGTAGTGTCTAAAAACGTTCTATGCTCGTGAAGCATTGCTCCACCCTCGCCCTTTCAAGAAGAAAATCCGGATGCAAAGTCAGATGCTCAAGAGAAAGAGAAAACATGTGCTTCCTCCCCCTGCTATACTGAACGACGAAGAAATAGTTACTTCCCAAGAGCTGGGAATTCCTGAAAGCCATACAAAACAATTGGGTTGTCATCATATAACGACCGGGAAAAGGAGAAAGAAGGCTTGGACTTGAACAAAATAAAAAAAGAAACCTCTAACTCTACATCACAAATTACCAACATAAACAGGCTGAGAGATATCATCTCATCACTACAATGAAGTAGTTGCAAGGGCTTCCAGCTACTGGAAGAATGCATAAGGCTTTCACAAATAGATCAATAACTATAAATGGCAGATCGTTGAATTCCAGTGGCTACAGAGCATAGAAATAATTTGTCGTCCCGTTCCAAGCTACAGAACAACCTCCCATTACCAAGCCAAGGGAGGAGCTCACAACCATTACCAGAGCTCTGCCACAGTAGCGGAGAGGGAGAAGCTGAGGGCGCATTTGCGTAGGGAGAGAGGCGACAGTGATGGAGTGTTAGGTTTGAGGACACGTTTAGGGTTTGGAGAGATAGGTGTAGGGTTATTTTGGAGGAAGCGGGCACGTGGACTTCATGCGTGCCCGCCCTTTGTTAGCACTGTTTGCGTTTAAATTATTTATTCAAATTTATATATTTTTTTATTTTTTATTTTAGTTATTTTATTTGTTATTTTATTTATATTTTCATTTAATTATTTATTATCGTGAATTATAGATTAATTGTTTATTCTTAAAATAATTAAAGTGAGTAACTTGTTTATTTATTTTCATCATTATTATGTTTTTTTTAAATAAATAATGATAAATTAATATATTAAATAAATTAATGATAATAATGATAATAAATTAATATAATAAATAAATAAATAAAAATCTAAATTTTTTGGAGTCTATGGGTTTAGAACCCACGACCACCCACCGCCTAAGCCTTAAGAAACAAACAAACACCAACGCGCCATACATGAGTCCTTACAAATAAATTCTTATACTTAATAGATTAATGGTAACACTATATGATTAGAGTGGTGTCATTATTAGGAAGATACAGTATGAAGATTAAGACTAACTGGCTTATTAACTAACCTATTGATCCGAAGCCGGCTAACTGAGTTGAATCATAATTAGTGAATGCACCAGAAATCAAGGTAAAGGCTTATTTGGCGCCGCTGATCTTTGTATCCCAAGTATAAACTCCGATTGTCCAAGTGTCAGGTTCACGAGATCGTACACACAATTCTTCGAGTCAAGCGCCAAGTCCCTCCACTCCATTCCACCAGTCAAAGCCAACGCTAAATCTCAATGCAACATTCGACAATGCCAACACTATGCGCTAGGGAAAATCTCACGAGTCAAGCACCGGAGGATATTTAGTTGTAAGCGAAAAGTTAAAAGGACTTAGACTAGGACAGGCGGGGAGGAGGCAACATATGCACTAGGAGAATAAGCATAGGAATTGGCAAGTATGGCATAAGGCTAGCTTAGCTACAGGGCAAGGGAACCAATAGTTTTTTTTTATAGGGGCAAAGAAATCAAGCTTAGACGCTTAATCCTAACCCTAACCTAAAGGAGTAATGTCTGTTTATAGACAAGTAAAGAAAACTTACGCCTAACCCTGTTTCTAGTTTGAGTAGCACCAATTTGAAACATCCTAGAACTCACCATGACAACTTTGGTTGATGCAGTTTAAAGCATACAAGATGGTCAGGACTCGAGGGAGTCGAGGCAGGGGAGTGTCGTCGCAAGAACTACCAACACCGCCAGCGCCACCACCACCATCGCCCGAACTAGCTCTCATACTGCGCTCGTTGGAAGCCATTAATGAGACTTTAAAGGGGTGACAACTGGCAGGGACTGAAGTGGAATCCCCACCATTTGGAACGAGTAATACAGAAGCGTCAAGGGATTCAGGGGGAGGACCTCCACTTGAATACATCACGCGAGAATTGCAGAAGATCAAACTTCCGGAGTTTGTCGGGGGTCGCGCCAGTGAACGCACGGAAGCATGGTTGGAAGGCATGACAATGTGTTTTTACTTAAGGGATTATGCGTCCAACTCAAAGGCAAAGATCGCCATTTTTCAGTTAAGAGATAGCGCCTTGAACTGGTGGGGAAACCTAGAAAGACAACTGCACCTTACCCCAGACACAGTATCTTGGGAAATTTTCGAGGAGAGGTTCCGAAGGAAATATCTACCAGCATACTACGAGGAACAAAAGGTACGGGCATTTCATGCCTTAATACAAGGAAACATAACTGTAGAAGAATATGAGATCAGATTTATGGAACTGGTCAAATATGTTTCATATATGGATAGTGACCAACGACAGGAAGAGCGCTTCATCTATGGATTGAACCCTAAGATAAGAGCTATGGTGCAGATGTGGAAATCGTCTTCAGTAGCGGAGGAAGTGGAAAATGCGCATTATGCGGAAGAACACATGAACTTAACCGGGGGTACAAGACCGACATTTCCGCATCGCCCTGGATTCGTAGGAAAGGCCCTGAGGACATTTCCTAGGGGAGGGGGCTCAATGCCACCGCCATATGGTAACAGAGTTATGCCAAGGACAGTAGCTGCAGGGATTTCAATGGAAGAAAGTGCAACATCTCGTTCATCGCCAATGGTGCAAACAGGTCCACGACCATCTGAGGGAACAACGAGTAGGGGTAGGGGTTCCAAGGGAAGGAACTCATTTCAGAGACAGTCACATAACAATACATAGGTTCAATATCGTGTTACCTGTTGGGGGTATGGAGGACCCCATTACCAGCGTGACTGCTCAAAGTTACAATCAGGGTTTGTGCATAGAGAAGGAAAGGCACCGATGGGGAGATCAAGTCGCAGCCACTAGATTTACGCAACGGTTAATAATCGCCAGGATGAACATCAATCCACAGTGGTGGAGTCATCAGGTACGCTAAATCATATCAATGTTAAGATTTTGTTTGATTCTGGTGCGACAGATAGTTTCATTTCACCATCTGCATTAGAAAAGAGTGGGTTGGAAACCTATGAGCACGATGACTTTAAACAAGTCGAGATGGCTTCGGGGGAAAAGAAAGCAGTAGGACCTAGTGTCGATAAGTGTATAGTAGACCTAGGAGTGTGCACTACCAGGTTAAAGGTATACGTCACTGCTCTCGGGGCATATGACCTAATCATTGGAATGGATTGGTTAGCAGCTCATCGAGCTTTCGTAGATTGTTTCGCAAAGAGGGTGCTTTGTGTCGATGATGAAGGAAGACCAGTAGAGATCCAAGGTGTACAGAGAAAAGTGTCGTTACGATTTATATCAACTATGAAGGTTAAGCGATGCTTGAGGCAAGGGTGTTGACTTTATGTAGTGGAAGCAGTGAATGAAAGGAAGGGACCCTCATTGGATCAGTACCTGGTATTGTCAGAATTTCAGGATGTTTTTTCGAACGAGTTACCAGGGTTACCTTCTGAGAGGGAGCTTGATTTTACTATTGAGCTAAAACCTGGTGTAGAATCGATCTCCAAGACTCCGTATCGGATGATAGTGCCGAAACTTTGTGAATTGCAAATGCAGTTGAAAGAGTTACTGGACTTAGGGCTAATAAGGCCCAGTGTTTCACCCTGGGGTGCGTCGGTAATTTTTGTAAAGAAGAAGGATGGATCCTTATGACTGTCTGTAGATTACAGGGACTTGAAATGTGCTATCGTGAAAAATATGTACCCGATGCTACGAATAGATGACCTCTTCGATCAGATGAAAAGAGAAACGATATTCTCAAATATTGATTTGCGATCAGGGTATCATCAGTTAAGGATTAAGGAAGGTGATATCCCAAAAAATGCCTTTCGAACTCAGTTTGGACATTACAAGTTTTTTGTAGTACCTTTTGGATTAACCAATGCACCAACAGTATTCATGAGCCTCATGAATGACGTATTCCGGAAGTACTTAGACCATTTTGTACAAGTCTTTTTAGATGACATCCTCATCTATTCTAAGAATGAAAGAGAACATGAGGAACACTTGTGAATAGTGTTGTCCTGCCTTAGAGAGAACAAATTGTATGGGAAGTTGTCGAAGTGTTCCTTCTTCCAGAAAGAGATCCACTATTTAGGTCATATCATTTCTGGTGAAGGAATCTCTGTGGACCCAGAAAAGGTAAAGGCCATTATGGAGTGGCCAGTGACGAAAAATGCCCATAAGGTGAGAAGGTTCATGGGGCTAGCAGGTTATTATTGGAGATTTGTCGAAGGATTCTCCAAAATAGTGAAACCCATCACCACCTTGCAGCGTAAGGGGATCAGGTATGAATGGACAGAAGAGTGTGATAGTGTATTCATTGAGCTTAAGAGGTTACTAACTAGTGCGCCAATTCTACGAGTGTCAGATATGGAAAAGGACTTCACAGTCTGCATGGATGCCTTGAAGCAAGGGTTGGGGGCCATGCTAATGCAGGATGGAGGAGTGATATCTTATGCG
>ML782068.1:86182-103861 GCA_009831015.1 Picea engelmannii | reverse complement strand
TTAATGAATGTATTTTAATTGACTGTAACAACCCTAGTAGAATATATACTTAGGGATTATTAAGTAAAAGATTTATTAGGTAATTAATTTTTCCTAACATGTTAATAACTAAACAAAGATTGGTCTAATGATATTAATTAAGTGTTTATTAATTAATTAAAGGTTATAATTTTGATTAATTAATTAATTAATAAACTACCTATTACATTCAATAACATGAGTATTAAATTTAAAAAGGATAATAAATTTAATTGGTAAATTAAAGGATTACGTATACATAAGGATAAGGAGTATTAATACATAAGGATAAGGAGCATTAATAAATAAGGATAAGGAGCATTAATAATAGGGTAAAGAATTAATACTCGGATAAGGTAATGAATGTGTAGATAAGGTAATAAATGAGGAGAAAGGGTGGTGAAGGAGGGATATGAGGGGAGGAGGTTTACGGAGGGATTACCATTCTATGGGAATTTTTGGGGAGGTTTCTCTTGGATTGCACAGAGGAGAGTTTGAGTTCTGTAGTCGGATTGGATCAGTACAGGCACCGGTTTGCTGGAGGTTTTGGGCACGAGGGCCAGGATATCCATATGGTATCCTGGAGCTAGGTAGTTGTCCTAGTTGGCAGGGTGGATACTCGGTTTTGGGCAGAGTTGGTCTGTGGATTCAAGCTGGGCAAGGCATCAGCAGGAAGGTCAACAAGACAAGCGAAAAACGGAGGGTTAGCATCAGACCCAGGTATTTTAATTTATGTATTTGTTTTATGAAATTTAAGGAATATGATGTGTTATGAGGCTGTCCGTAAGCTATTATGTTTAGCTCAATAATTTATATGTTCTGGTGATTAATTTATTTGTGAAATTGAAATGATTTGTATCAAATTTTTATTTACAAGTCACTACACATGGTATCAGAGCTTTTCGTTTGAAATCTGGGCTTGAGGGCCAAAGCTCCAAGCTCTAGCTCCAATCCCACCTAACCTGCAAACCAAACGCACTATTATTTTGATTATATATAAAAAAATCTAAATATATATAAACAATACGAATTGAAAATGTAAAAAACAAATATTACCTTTGTTGCTAAAATTCAAGTAGACCTAATTAATGCATGTTATTTCAGTCTAGGATAGGATAAATCTTAGCCACTTTACTACCGCTATGCAATTTTATTTTCACTAGTTAAATCAAAACAGACTTTAGCTATAATGCATCTTACGAGATATCTCAACAATTAGTAACGAGATTTTGGATCACTTTCCAAAGCCACTTCACCATCATTTAGCCTCTAGCGATCTAGCATATTCATTGTGAATCATGATAGAGCTTAATGAAATATTATTTTTGCACAGTATACAAATGTGATTACATTCATTATTCATGTCTGGCATAAGCCCAAAGCTCTGTAAAGGTACATTGACATCAATCCAAGATGAAATTCGACCTAATTGGAAACAATAAACTATAAAGGGAAGATGCGGAGGAAAACTGGGTGCAACTTTAGAGAACACTGGAGTTTAGTATAGTCTCACCTAGCCTTTAACTTAACAGAAATGATAGCTCATGAGAATTATCCTCGGAGGAAACGAAAATGAAAAGGCTTAGTTAAATTAAATTAAAGTGCTTGTGGGAAAAGGTCCTTACTCTAACATAACCAACCAGTGCCAGAAATTGAATATTCTGCATGCAGATGTAGTAGGGAGAATTGAAAGAAAACGAATCTAACAAAGAGATAACCATCAAAACATTGAAACTTAAGTTGCTAAAAGGAAAGTGTAGTAGTATTATTAAGCAAGTAATAATAGATACGATTCCTAATCTAGTAATACTGATACATGTAACAAATCATAACAGAAAAATGAACTTCCCTATTTGTTTATAGTATTTTATTAATAGACTCTAGAGTAGTGTAGGAACCCAATAAGTACCACAACTAAGACTCCTTGTTGAATTCAAACGCAATACAGTTTACATACGATATGAAACGAAGGAATACTTACGACATTGACGACCAACCTCCTCCCTAAGTTATTGCTTTTACTCTTAGAGGTGCAGGTAGCAGCGGTCCAAGGACCTGCCAATCGGTTGGAAGGATTGTAGGCCAGCCTTATGGGACCTCGAAATGGACCTTGTAGACTTCGCCCCGCATCGGCTAGGTTCACCGACTCCATGTTTGTCGTCGCGTTAGGTATTGTGTTCATCAACACCGTGTTAGGCACCTGGAGCCTCTCGTAACAGGTTGGAACGTTGATTTCCATGGGCCACCACCGCCACCTCCTGAAGAACTCATGCTGTCATTTTCCCTACTAAGTATTACATTTGATTCACAGGAACGAGCCACCACCTTTGCCCGTAGAATGAATGAATATATGATACGAGCAGGCAGTTGCTAGGCCTAGGAGCTAGCCTGCTTGAAATAGGATCTTTAAACAACACCAATGATATCAGTTCCTCTTCAATGTTCAGTGTCCACCCTCGCTGAATAAATAGAAAGAGCACCTGGATGTGCTTTGAACTTATCTCTACTGCATGCTAAAATGTTTGTGGATATGTAGTGTCTAAAAACGTTATGTGCTTGTGAAGCATTGCTCCACCCTCGCCCTTTCAAGAAGAAAATCCGGATGCAAATTCAGATGCTCAAGAGAAAGAGAAAATGTGTGCTTCCTCCCCCCGCTATACTGAACGACGAAGAAATAGTTACTTCCCAAGAGCTGGGAATTCCTGAAAGCCATACAAAACAATTGGGTTGTCATCAGATAGCGGCCGGGAAAAGGAGAAAGAAGGCTTGGACTTGAACAAAATACAAAAAGAAACCTCTAACTCTACATCACAAATTACCAACATAAACAAGCTAAGAGATATCATCTCATCACTACAATGAAGTAGTTGCAAGGGTTGCTAGCTACTGGAAGAATACATAAGGCTTTCACAAATAGATCAATAACTACAAATGGCAGATCGTTGAATTCCAGTGGCTACAAAGCATAGAAATAATTTGTCGTCCCATTCCAAGCTACATAACAACCTCCCATTACCAAGCCAAGGGAGGAGCTCGTGGCCATTACCAGAGCTCCGCCACAGTAGCGGAGAGGGAGAAGCTGAGGGCGCATTTGCGTAGGGAGAGAGGGGACAGTGATGGAGTGTTAGGTTTGAGGAAACGTTTAGGGTTTGGAGAGATAGGTGTAGGGTTATTTTGGAGGAAGTGGGCACGTGGACTTCATGCGTGCCCGCCCTTTGTTAGCACTGTTTGCGTTTAAATTATTTGTTCAAATTTATATTTTTTTGTTTTTTTTATTTTAGTTATTTTTTTTTTATTTTTATTTTTTTTTATTTTCATTTAATTATTTATTATCGTGAATTATAGATTAATTGTTTATTCTTAAAATAATTAAAGTGAGTAACTTGTTTATTTATTTTCATCATTATTATTTTTTTAAAATAAATAATGATAAATTAATATATTAAATAAATTAATGATAATAAATTAATATAATAAATAAATAAAAATCTAAATGTTTTGGAGTCTATGGGTTTAGAACCCATGACCACCCACCGCCTAAGCCTTAAGAAACAAACAAACACCAATGCGCCATACATGAGTCCTTACAAATAAATTCTTATACTTAATAGATTAATGGTAACACTATATGATTAGAGTGGTGTCATTATTAGGAAGATACAGTATGAAGATTAAGACTAACTGGCTTATTACCTAACCTATTGATCCGGAGCCAGCTAACCGAGTTGAATCATAATTAGTGAATGCACCGGAAATCAAGGTAAAGGCTTATTTGGCGTCACTGATCTTTGTATCCCAAGTATAAACTCTGATTGTCCAAGTGTCAGGTTCACGAGACCGTACACACAATTCTTCAAGCCGAATGCTAAGTCCCTCCACTCCATTCCACCAGTCAAAGTCAACGCTAAATCTCAATGCAACATTCGACAATGCCAACACTACGCGCCAGGGAAAAGCTCACGAGTCAAGCACCGGAGGATATTTAGTTGTAAGTGAAAAGTTAAAAGGACTTAGACTAGGATAGATGGGGAGGAGGCGGCATATGCACTAGGAGAGTAAGCATAGGAATTGGCAAGTATGGCGCAAGGATAGCTTAGCTATAGGGCAAGGGAACCAATAGTTTTTTTTTATAGGGGCGAAGAAATCAAGCTTAGACGCTTAATCCTAACCCTAACCTAGCCAATCCCCTAAAGGAGTAATGTCTGTTTATAGACAAGTAAAGAAAACTTATGCCTAACCCTGTTTCTAGTTTGAGTAGCACCAATTTGAAACATCTTGGAACTCACCCTGACAACTTTGGTTGATGCAGGTTAAAGCATATAGGATGGTTAGGACTCGAGGGAGTCGAGGCAGGGGAGCGTCGTCGCAAGCACTGCCAACACCGCCAACGCCACCACCACCATCACCCGAACTAGCTCTCATACTGTGCTCGTTGGAAGCCATTAATGAGACTTTAAAGGGGTGACAACTAACAGGGACTGAAGTGGAAACCACACCATTTGGAATGAGTAATCCAGAAGCGTCAAGGGATTCAGGGGGAGGACCTCCACCTGAAGACATCACGTGAGAATTGCAGAATATCAAACTTCCATAGTTTGCCGAGGGTCACGCCAGTGAACACGCGGAAGCATGGTTGGAAGGCATGACAAGGTGTTTTTCCTTAAGGGATTATGCGTCCAACTCAAAGGCAAAGATCGCCATTTTTCAGTTAAGAGATAGCAGCTTGAACTGGTGGGGCAACCTGGAAAGACAACTGCACCTTACCACAGACATAGTATCTTGGGAACTTTCCAAGGAGAGGTTCTGAAGGAAATATCTACCAGCATACTACGAGGAACAACAGGTAGGGGAATTTTATGCCTTAATACAAGGAAACATAACTGTAGAAGAATATGAGATCATATTTATGGAACTGGTCAAATATGTTTCGTATATGGATAGTGACCAACAACAGGCAGAGTGATTCGTCTATGGATTGAACCCTAAGATAAGAGCTATAGTGCGGATGTGGAAACCATCTTCAGTAGCGGAGGCAGTGGAAAATGCGCATTATGCAAAAGAACACATGAACTTAACCAGGGGTACAAGACCGACATTTCCACATCGCCCTGGATTCGTAGGAAAGGCCCTGAGGACATTTCCTAGGGGAGGGGGCTCAATGCCACTGCCATATGGTAACAGAGCCATGCCAAGGACAGTAGCTACAGGGATTTCAATGGCAGTGAGTGAAACATCTCGTTCATCGCCAATGGTGCAGATAGGTCCACGACCATCTCAGGAAACAATGGGTAGGGGTAGGGGTTCCAAGGGAAGGAACTCATTTAAGAGACAGTCACATAACAGTACATAGGTGTTTCCATCCAATTCACATTTTCCTACTTTCTTATAAGCTGCCTACACCAATGTTTTGCAAACATCAATTTTTCGTCGCAATCCTCAAATAAATGACACTTTTATTTTTACGATTTTTTCACATTTACCTTCATTTTTGTTTTCACGACTGTAAGCGTGAAAACTTGGTCTTTCGTAGTCACATTAAAATCATTATTGAATTGTCGTTATCCTTGTTGTTGATATGCCCATTGCGCTTACATTTCACTTATCATTATACAGTTGGCAAGACCTTTTGATCTGTACTCATTCTTCGATTGATTGTGTAATTTTGTTTCATTGAGTTTGTGATGCATTGGCAATTGGATTTATATGTTCTTTGATTTGAACTACTTGACCATTGGTTTCATAAAGATATATAGGTGTTATGGTTAAACCCTAGATATATTTCATTTGATATGTCACATAGTCAAAACATTGGTATTGGTTTCGATTGGTATGTTGGGTGTTTAAAACTATGGCATAAATTTGATTGTGCGCGTTGGTTTATACACTTACCATTGATTTCATTGGTCAGGCAACTCACATAATTGTTAAAACTATACAATAGTGGGTTGAAAAGCTATAAGCGTCGACGGTTGTACCATTAGCAATGACTATTCTGCATGGCAGAAATATCTCCACCACCTTCGCACGATGTCATTAATGCTTCACCTCTGTTAGCTCGGGTAACCCTTCGTGCACTCTACTCCTATGTATGCTATGATTCAAACCCTGGCTCGTTCACTATGTGCTCAGCTCCATGGCACCGGTGGTGAGAATTGAGCCGAACGGTAGCCAAGCCTTGCTACTGTTCAACAATGCCCGGAAAGACTTAGAGGATAGCGGTTGGCTCACCTTTGTGCAGAGGTTTGAGGGTTTTAATTTATTTGTTGCACAATAGTTCGCCCTGACATTTGATGGTTGTAGAGCCAAGGTGGGTGACATTCAGTTGGAAATCAGTGAAGAGTTCATTAGCTCTGCCACCGGGTTAGCAGCCACAGGCCAACGTTGGTTTAAAAATTCAAAAGTTGAAGAGGTGCCATGGCCACTACTATTCATATTGTGAAAGGTCACATCCTGTGATAGAGGTATGCCCATTTCCATGCTTAAAACACGATGGCATGATCGTTTGATGGTGGTTAAACAATTTGTGACCTGTGAGGGTCGATATGGACTCGTTTTTTCTCTACCACCTGAGTTTGTTAATGAATTTTATAGGGTATCCATTGAATATGCCTTTCTACTTCCAGCACAACCTTTACAAAATGTCAAAAAGGTTTAAAAGGGAGAAGGCCGATAGTATCCTGTTCCACCATTGCCTAATCAGGCCTATCATTATTCATCACTTAAGTCTCCACCGTGAAAGTTGGTGAGCTTTTATTGCTCGAAATGGTTTTGATGATATAGACCCTATCCAGATGGACAAGCCTGTGATTAGTGAAGCTAAGGCCGGGCCACCCGTGCCCTTCCATGTCCTACTTCCTTCTCCTAAACCCTCGGCCGACCCTGATGTTGACTTACCCGACGCTATAACTAAGAAGGTTGAGGCTATAAAAAATCCTGTGAGCAAAAAGGTTAGAGGTAACCCTATTGTTGATGGAAAAGGTAAAAAGAATGCTAGGCTTATCTCGAGAATGGCTAGGAATAAGTCTAAACCTAGTGTTGAGCAGAAGCCCATAGTCCTTAGTGAGGATTCAGGCTCTGACATATAACACTTCCTAGCTAGTGAGTACCCTTACTCACAGGGTTTGTGCTCCGAGCCACCTTATGAATTCGTTTCGAATCTTCCCCCTTGCCTAAGGAACAATCCCAATTACCCAGGGATCGAACTACCTAACGAAACCCTCGGAAATTTAACCAAACCCTCACCTGCATTTTCAAAGCCCAGACAGTCATCATGTGACCAATGTGAGATGTGGTTGGAACGATACTATTTAGACGTTCCTTTACTTCAATCGAAAATCAAATTGTTGGAAAACCAAGTTGCAGTGTTGACCAGCCAAAGAGACAAGCTTCAAGCAACTGATAGGAAGCATAGAACCACTGGTTCCATCATTTTTCGGAATGGTGAATCGGCTACAACCATTGTCAATTCCAAAATGTCATGATCAAGTTGTCTTCTCGTCATATAGGTATGAATTTCGATATCATTTTCGTTTTGTGAATTGCTAGGATTAATATAATGATGTGAGTTTGGTTTTCAAATAGCTTTGTCTATCATTCGAAATGGCTCTGTCATAATGTTGTTCATCCTGTACATTGTTTTCACTTTGCTAAAAATAAATGAAGTTTTGATTTGGATATACGATTTGCTCATGCCGAGCTTAGCCACTGATAGATTTTCATCGGATTTGATTCGTTTGTCTATTGAGTTAACAAAATCGATGGTTTGCTTTCAATTGAATTTGTTTGTATCCAACTTGAACATGAGGTTTTCATGTTAAATTTAGAGCACGATCATATTTTGATTTGGTATGATTTAATTGTAGTCGGATCACATCGACCCTAATTGAATTTTGATGATTTGATTTTTAAAACGATTTCGTGAGTTTGGTTGTTACGATCTTTTAATATGCTGTGTCATGTAATCTTATAAAATAGGAATACAACTCTGTCTGGCTCCTATTTGGAAAGAACGACTCTGTTTTTCATGAAAACAATATTCTCATTTAAGCATGTGCAAATGATATTTACGCCCAAATTGTGGAACGGTTTTGATTCACGACGACTATGTTAAACCCCAGCTGTTCGATTTTCTTGATTAGATTTGTTGTGTATCTTCAGTTAGTATGATCGATTTTATGAGTTGTATTCGTATAAAAAATAGACTTGATTGCAACTCTGTTAATTTTAATTTTCAAATGAGTTTGTCAACTCAGATCGACTTATGTTATTTCTTTCAAATTCGTATGAGGAAATTTGGGTAATAGTTGTTTCAAAATGAGCTCGAGAAATGATTTCGTGAATGATTTTGTCTGCCCCAATTTGTAATAACAAACGATCGATCAACTCTTACGAACCCTATTATCAACTGATTGATCCTGTTATGATTTCATTTGAGTTGATTTACGGGCTAGTTTTGATTTAATTCGCTCATGACATGGATCGTTTGTTATGTCAATACAATTATGTCGATTTGAAAACGATCTTGTTTGGATTCGATTGTGTTTCCTGTTGATGAGGAAGCATAACAAATGCCTATGATTTTTTTTAATTGTATCGATTTCAATTTGATATGAAATGATTTCATTACTGTTCATTACGATTCTGTTCACCCGACTTTGTGGCAACAAACGACACAGATTATATGCATCTCTGTAGTCATTTGATTTTAGTTTTGTTTTGATCTCGAATTAGTATAACAATCTCGATTTGAATGATTCGTTTGTCTTTCACATAGCTATTAGATACTTGTTAATAGTTGAATTTAATTATTTAAAGATTTTGAATTGATTTTAATGTTGATTCTGTGTTTGATTTAGACCAGCTACATAATTGCAAGATTCTGTAGCTAGTCTATAGAATTAGATTTTTATCATTTTCTTTAACAAAATATCCTCCTAAATTGTTCATTTTTTACCCTTTTCAGGTACATCCGAATTTCTTTGGGCATGCTGGACAGTCTAGGAGATATTTGTGTGTTTTAGTTTTATTTTAGGTTCCTAGTTTAGTCAGACTTGGGATATCTTCTTATATTTTATGTAAACAGTTTTGATAACTTCCACAGGGATATTTTACCTTGTGGAAGGTCTTTAAATACTTATTATTTTTTGTAATAAGGAGCATCCTCACTTGTGGGAGAACCAGGCTATGGATTTCTAATACAAACTAAGACAGGAATTGATGTTATTGCTACAACTTTCGCTTTCATAATGTCAATCTTTTGTTTCAATTTTATGCATGTCGTTTGCAGTTGATTATAGACTACTTTAGCTATCATAGTCTATTGCAAAATGATATGATTTGATTAATGTTCCATCCATAATATGATCTCTTTAATTATTTTTAAAAAGAAAAAAGTACAACAATTACTATGTTTCAATTAATGAATCACATATTTCTCTTCTTTCTTAATTGAATCATTTTGTATAGATCTTTGCATACAGGTTTATCTCACTGTGAAGATTTATAAATCATAAGATTGATGTGAATTTTTTATGTCTTGTCTGTCCTGTAATTATATTGAAGAGCACAACAGCCTCTCGTTTACGAGAAGCTAGTGGATAGGTCAGTGCGGGTTTCCCCTCTCCGATCAACTAAGACAATCATCATACACAGGACAAATCTGGAGCATTTCTCCCGGTCAGTTTGTGATTTATTTTCGTTAATTTGTTAGAATAATATTAGTAGTTTAGTTAGATATATGTTTAGTTAAATTTGTAGTTAGAATTATTATATTAGTTTTTTAGTTTAGTTAGTTTTGTTTTTATTTCTGTTCACAAAATTATAAAATCAACAAAAATATCTTTCTCTGTCTTAGGGAAAAATATAAATGAGTTTTTTCAGGTTTTATTTAAATCTGTAAATTGTAGATATTGTACATTTTGTGAATAAGTTATATTTCCGTTAGTAGTTAGATAGTTAATTAGTTAGATTTAGTATAGTATTAGATAGTAGATTGTATATATAGAATAGTTAGATTAGCTTAGTTTGTTTTAATAGTTAGTTTTAATTAGATTAGTGTATTAGTTTGTTTAATAGTTAGTTTTAGTTAGATTAGTTAGTTTAGAGTAGTTTTCCTTTTTCTGTTTTCTTAGAACCTTAGATCGACTAACGGAGCCGCTAAACTCGTTAGGGTGGTTCATCCCAAACGGCTTGGGTTATTAGACAACCCCGGACCGGTTCTGCTCTCCCAGTTGACAGACGGTCAATTTCGCCCGTCAACAAATGGCGCTAGAAGGAGGGCCTGAACTTAATTAATGGAACGAGGTGGTCGCAAGACTCCTCCACCACCTAGTTGTTCACCTATAGTGACTAGAAGCCATTCAAACGATAATATTCCCCTTCAAATAGCAGCTACTTCAACAAATGATCCACAGATCACAATTGAGCTAGCAACCCCTAATCCTACAGGTGGTGACATACAAGAGATTGTCCGTCAATATCCTATTAAAACACATAGTGCCTTATCCTGTTTGAGGAAACCTAACCGTTCGTGGGGCCAACCTTTGGACTTCTATGATATCAGAGAACAATTAGGAGGCGCTAATCTCACTGTGAATCCTTCAGATCCAATCCTAAATCCCGCTGCAGGAAGATCTAGGATACCCCCTTCACCACCTCCATCATCTCCTTCCTCTTCTGGAGGAGGTTCCTCTAACAAAGGCGATTCCCCTTCTCAGCCTTCCATACCCACTACCCCAATGGCAAATCAGAACAACCCTGCTAGACCCTGGCTTGACCAGGATGTTGTAGCTGTACCTAGAGCTCAGCATCCTCTACCTAAACACCCAAAGAAATGGCTTCCCAAGTTTGACCCTGACTCAAAACAGAGCATTGAAGATCACATTAAAAAGTTTATGTTATCCATAAGACTCCACAATGTCGAACATGAAGACGTTGTCTGTAGGTTGTTCCCTTATACTTTCGAGGGTAATGCTTCCACATGGTACTTTGCCCAACAACCCCATACCATCGTGTCTTGGGAAAAGTTTGAGTCATGCTTTTTGGAAAAGTTCGGAGACAGTAAACCTCTGGAAGTCCTAGTCATGGAGCTTTCTAGCTTAAGAATGAACCCAAAAGAAAAAGTTAAATACTTTAATCAAAGATTCTTAACACTTAAAAACTGAATCCCTATGGATTCCATGCCTGCTGAGAGTCTTATAATAGCATACTACACTAAAGCTTTGCATCAAAGTATAGCTATTTGGGTTAAACGATCTAAGAAAGCCACGTTGTTAGAAGCCTTTGAGGAGGCCAACCAGATTGAAAACGACATTCTTAGTCTTAAAGACTCTACTAGCAACGAAACAGAGACTAGTTCTTCTTCCAAAAAGAAGATCAAAATCCTCCCCAGACCTACTCAAAGTAAAACTCAACCTGAAAATTCTGATTTAGAAAACTTAACCAAAGTTGTTCAAAAACTGTCAAATCAAGTTATAAACTTGAAAAGAACGACCTAAGAAGCTTCCTTGAGCAAAGGACCTTACAAACCCCCGTTTCAGAAGCCTTTTCCTACCAATCGACCTAATCCAACCACTGAAGGCCTAAATCTAGAAAGTCTACAACTCACCCTTCAAACAATTCTAGAAGCCCAAGATAACTTGATGCCTCCTGAGATCCCTGAGGAGGTAGTTGAACAAGAAAAAGTTCAAGAAGAAGAGTCTTCTCCAAATATTTTTGGACACTTCTCAGATAGCATCTTTCAAACTAACTTCGAGACAGTACATCCCTATAATACCAGGAGTAAGACAACAAACAAACCTTCTTCCGAAAATGCTACAACTTTTCCTCCAAAGCAATCTAAATCAGCTGAGACTAAACAGGGTAATAAGAACCCCAACTTAGATTATGATGTAGTTGAAGATATTAAAAAGTTAAGGGCTAACATTTCTATTTATGAGTTATTGAAGTTTCCATTTCTGCTACAAAAAATGTTACAGAATATCTCGGAGAATGGAAAAAATGGTAATTCTAATGGTAACAAGGTTGTGCAGAACAAAGTTCCCCAGAAGACTTCCACTAAAAACAATCATGATCCTCAAGATAAAGGAAGCCTTCCTGTAAGTAATGTAAATAATGTAAATAATGTAGCTAAAGTAGCTTTAGAAACTGCGAGTAAAAAGCCACCAGCTACCACCCTCAGTACTCGCAAAAATGTACTTCCATTTTTTTTAACCTTCGAAATCTTTAATAGAAACGTGCACAATTGTATGGTAGACTCAGAAGCGTCATCCAATGTGATGCCTTGGTCTGCTTGCCAAAAGATTAATGCTGAAGTTGAACCGTCTACTTTAAAAATCATACAACTTGATCGGACAAATGTTAAAGTTATAGGCCAACTAAAGAATGTTCTTATTAGATTATCGTCTAACCCCAAATTTCATCAAGTTATTGATATTCCAGAAGTGTATGGTCTGTTTTTAAGCAGGGACTGGTCGGAACAACTACATAGTTATTTCGCGATAGATTGGTCCCATCTATGGCTTCCAGAAAATGGCAAGCCTAATAAAATCAAAGTAAATCATGAGCGCTACCTTAAGTTCATGGTTACAGATTTGAACAATCCCAATGAACCATTTACACCTTCTGCTGATTCACCCGAAGTACAAGGGATGGACACCTTCTTCGGCAATTTCATGGTCGAGGCTTCACCTACCACCAATCCAGAACAACAGTCCGAGATTGTAGCATATATGCAGCCAACAACTTCCACGCAACGGTCCCATGTGCCCGATGGAAATCAAATTTCATCTCATTATTTTGATGGGTCAAAGTCCAAAGAAGGAGCTGGAGTAGGCTGCATCATTATCGATCTGGCAGGTAACAAAACATTGATTGCATGTAGGTTGGAATTTGAATGTACTAATAATACTGCAGAATATGAGGCTTTGCTGCAAGGTCTCAGAAAAGCTTCGTATATGAACATTCAAAATTTAACCGTCTTTGGTGACTCTAAAATAGTGGTTAGACAGGTAAGAGACTCTATCCACTATCTGTCTCCGCATCTTAAAAGATACCAGCCTGAGGTATGGAATATAATGAATAAATTTGCTTCTTTCAATATAAATTCTATTCCTAGATTGAATAACTCTGAAGCAGATGTATTAGCTAATGTATTTTCTAAACTTTTTCCTGCAGAAGGCTTGTCTCCAGATGCATTCTTCGTCGAGCTGTTGTTCCGGCCATCCGTCCCCGACAACATCATGAACTGGAGAGTCTTTGATGATGATCAGTAGATTATTAACTTTCTGCACATGGAAGAAACTTTTCAAGGCACGGTGATAGACGAACACACACACGATGACAATTTGCGTGATTTCACAGTAATACCAGATCCGAGAACTCCTAAATCTTCATCGGATATGGTAAACTCGATCCCTAAATATGTAATTAGATTAGAGAAGTTTTATGATCTTCAAGATAAATTTAAAAAGATGGTCAACTGTAAAACCAATAGTTCCTTGTTATCTTATGAAAAGGTGAACTTAGGAACTAATGAAAATCCTCAGTGCATTAATCTAGGGTTGGGATGTTCTCAACAAGAAAAAGCTGCATTTATTAAATTGTTCAAAGAGTTTAAAGATGTCTTTGCATGGATGTATGATGACCTTAAAACTTTCGACCCTAACATCATACAACATGTCATTCCTATGAAGCCCCAAACCTTACCCTTTCAACAAAAACTAAGGAAAATGCACCCCAAGCTTGAACCGACCGTTCAAAAAGAATTGAATAAACTCCTAAATGCTCAAATAATTTTTTCTGTTAGACACACTCAATGGGTTTCTAACCTTGTCCCAGTCTGGAAGAAAAGTGAGGAAATCTGACTCTGCGTCGATTTTCGAAACCTTAATAGAGCGTCTGATAAAGACAACTATCTTGTCCCGCCCATGGAACAGATCCTTCAACATGTATCTGGTTCTGAGAGGCTATCCTTACTGGATGGTTTCTTGGGATGCAACCAAGTCCTGATGTCTCCACCAGACCAGCTTAAAACTACCTTTCGTACTCCATGGGGCACTTATGCTTATCGAAAAATGCCCTTTGGATTGATTAATGTTGGCGCCACTTTTCAGAGAATAATGGACATTGCTTTCCGAGGCTTAATCAATCAATTCATCGTAGTTTACTTAGATTATGTGATGGTATTTTCTAAAAACAAAAACGATCATCTAGCTCACTTACGAGCCGTTCTACAGCGATGTCGTAAATACGACATCTCCTTGAATCGAAAAAAATCCATCTTTGTGGTAGAACAGGGTAAAATCTTAAGATTCATTGTGTCTAGCGAAGGGATGATTATTGACCCCGAAAGGACTCAATTCATTGCGAAACTTCCCCCTCCTATGTCCAAAAAATCTATGCATTCTTTCTTAGGCCAGATTAACTTCGTGAGGAGATTCGTCCCCAATTTATCTGAAATGGTTAGGCCTTTACAAAATTTGATTAAGAAAGACACCCAATATCACTGGGGACCCCTAGAAAGTCAAGCTTTTAATGCAATAAAGAAGGCCATAATAGACGCTCTGTCTCTCATGAGCCCAGATTTTTCTCAAGACTGTACACTCTACACTTTTTCTTCTGACCGTTCCTATGACGCCGTCCTAACCCAAAAGAATGTCGAGAACAATGAAGTACCCATTTCCTTTATGAGCTCCACTTTCAAAGGCGCTGAACTTAATTACCCAATGGTAGATCGGCAAGCCTACACTATTTTCAAAGATGTTAAGCACTTCCGGTCCTATCTTTTGAAGTCCAGGACGAAAGTTATTGTCCCCTACCCAGCTGTGAGGAACCTGTTAGTGCAGAAGGAACTGGGTGAAAAGAGAGCTAACTGGGTCACCTCCTTGTAGGAGTACGACTTAGAAATCACCCCATCTCAGATAGTGAGAGGCCAAGCGTTATGCAAGTTAGTTGTTGATTCAGCAGTAGGACAACAAGAAGAAAGCGATACGTCAAACCTAGGACAACGCGATCAAAGTCTAATCTGTTGTGCACAAAACTTTGTCAGTCCTTGGTATAACGATATAAGATTCTGTCTTGAACATGGGTCAACCCCCTGTCACCTGGATCCCGCTAAAAGAAGAGCATTGAGATTAAATTCTTCCTCCTTTCATCTGGTTAATGGTATTATGTTTCGCCAAAATTTTGACGGCGTACTAATGCGCTGTCTCGAAAAAGACGAAGTAGAAAAAGTCTTGCTAGAGTTGCATGCAGGAGAAGCTAGTGGTCATTTTGGTGGTGAAACCACTGCCCATAAGGTTTTGAGAGCCGGTTATTATTGGCCCACACTTTTTAGAGACGCCCATGCCTTGTGTCGCAAATATATCATTTGTCAGAAAGCATCAGGGCGGTTACAAAATCCAGCCTTTCCTTTGCAGCCCATTTCAGTAGATTCTCCTTTCCAACAGTGGGGCCTTGATATCATAGGTCCGATCAACCCCTCGTCCTCGCAACAACACAAGTTTATTGTGACAGCCACAAATTACTTTACCCGATGGTCTGACGGTGTCGCGTGAAGAACTGTCAACACCAGCTAGGTAATTGCCTTTCTAAACTCGAATATTATCACTCGTTTTGGTATCCCTGACTCTTTAGTATTCGATAATGCTTATTACTTTTCCTCTCTTGAGATGAGAGAGTTTTCTTTGGAAAAAGGAATTAAGCTGAAGTATTTTGCTAGCTATTACCCCTAGGGCAATGGATTGGAAGAATCGACAAACAATAACTTAATTAAAATCATCAAGAGAACGGTGGTTGAAAATCACAAGAATTGGCACAATGCATTGCTAAACGTGCTGTGGGATGATAGGGTAACGCCAAAAGATGTTGTAGGTAACTCCCCCTTTTTTCTCGTTTATGGCAGAGAAGCAATTCTGCCACCTCACATTCTTCTTCCTTCACTTCAGTTGTTGCAGAAAGTCCAAGAAGAAGATTGTCCCCCTTTGGAAAACCGAATCAACGCTTTGATGAAGCTAGAAGAGGTAAGAGCCCAAGCTAAACGTAAGTTAGATCAGCATCAACTATTGGTTAAGAGCTGGTTCGATTCTAACTCTGCTTCTGATAGGAATTTTGAAGTAGGTGACCTCGTCCTGAAATGGGACAAACCGCATGAGGGAAAGGGAGAACACAAAAAATTTCAAAACTTATGGCTTGGACCGTTTTTGATTGCTGAAAAGTTGGGTCCCAGTTATTTTTGATTGCAAAATCTAGAAGGGCAGCTTGACACCTACCTGGTGAACGACCAAGCCCTGAAAAGATACTTTGCTTGATAACTACCCTTGTATATTATGTACATATTTTTCTTTTGTTTGCTTTTTCGTTTGCTTTTTTGTTTTTGATTTTTCTTTAAATTTATTAGTTTTTGTTTTCTTTGAAATACACATACCTGTACACTAAGCTATTCAGACAAAGACAATAGAAAATTCCTTCACTGAAATAACTTCTGAGAAATTTGTACAAACATCAATGGTATATTTTTGAAATCTATATCTATGTTGGAAAAGTCTGTTGTTTGAAAGAATATGACTGATTTCAATCTCTGAGCAAAGCTTGTCATGATCATCTATTATCTTTTTACGCTATCCCTATTCCTTAAGGGAATGACTCAGAAGATGTCTCCCTGCCTTAGGAAGTTGTTTTTGTAAATGAAACATCTATGGATCCTAATAAAGGACAGTTCTAAAAAATTCTGATGAGGTCTAAAAAAATATGTTAAAATATCATGATTTTCAGCGTCACCCCGCTCAACTATATATCTATGAAAAAGAAAAACAAAATAAATTATTAATAAGAGTTGTGGGAAGTGCTTGTAAACCCGCCAGGATACTGAACAGGTCCGCTGGCAGCGGGTAAATGCATGCATGACGCCAAGACAACTTCGTCGGGGTACTGAACAGGCCCGCTGGAAGTGAAGCAATGTCGGGTATATGAAAATTTGCAAATAAGAAACCTATTTAATATCCTTTATTCTGATCTAGAACTTCTTGGCAGGATACAGATGTCAAAGTGGGTTAAATGGCAACCCTGCCGAGGCTATGGACGCCTGCTGGCAGCAGTGTCTCTGCCAACAGTATTGAAGATTTTATCTTTAATATCGTGACTTGTTGGTCTTAAGACTATTATCAGTTTTCATCTTTTAAAACACTGCTGGAATAGTTGGTTAATGATGATGTTTACACGATTTTCTAGTTGTCATTTTTGAGTTGGAATTATCTTTGTTGTCCTAACCTGAACTTGTCCTTTTGGCAGAGATAACTGCTTCTACCAGTGTGTCACCATTGTTGGCAGCCAATTCACATTTTCCTACTGTATTATAAGCTGCCTACACCAATGTTTTGCAAACATCAATTTTTCGTCCCAATCCTCAAATAAACGACACTTTTATTTTTACAATTTTTGCACATTTACCTTCGTTTTTGTTTTCACGACTGTAAGCGTGAAAACTTGGTCTTTCATAGTTGCATTAAAATCATTATCGAAGTGTCATTATCCTTCTTGTCGATATGCCCATTGCGCTTACATTTCACTTATCATTATACAGTTGGCAAGACCTTTTGATCTGTACTCATTCTTCGATTGATTGTGTAATTTTGTTTCATTGAGTTTGTGATGCATTGGCAATTG
>ML782068.1:34523-58619 GCA_009831015.1 Picea engelmannii | reverse complement strand
CTCTACCGTTAGATCTGCGACCTTATAATGAACGGTCCAGATTTACAATGAAATTACAATATACTTTTACAAGGCAATTTTTTCTTCGGGGGCTTCGCCCCCGAACCCCCGCTGGGGGCCCGCTTGCCCCCAGCCGGGGGGATGGATCCCCCGGACCCCACAGAGGGGGTACCCCCCCTATGCACTCCCCCGCGTGGAAGAGTGTACATACTTCTGGGCTGTAAATACTTCATGGGGTATAAACACGACTGAAATGAAGGACCTCTGAATGAGGAAGATAATCAGGCTCCACAACCAACAGGATAGTTAATCACAACACCATTAAAAGTTTCAGAATGAAAACAAATGGGATTACCATGTTGCAACAAGACTGCTCCCATTGCATAACTTCTTGCATCAATTTGGATTTCAAATGGTTGTCTCAAATTTGGAAGTGAAATAACTGGGGATGAACCGAATGTCCCCTTCAAAGTATCAAAAGCATTTTTTTTCTTCCCTCCCCATTGGAAAACTTGCTTGATGCTTGTCACTGCATGTAATGGAGGTGTGATTGAAGAGAATTTAGCAATAAAATTTCTCCAATATTGTGATGCTCCCAAAAAGCTTCTTACCTCTCACATTGTTGGACTTGGGCCAATCCAAAATGACCTTGACCTTGGAGGGATCAATTTTTAGTTATCCTCCTCCAACAATATGCCCCAAGTAAACAAAGTCAGGCCTTTCCAAACTCACATTTAGACATCTTCAAAAACAACTTTTATTTCCTCAAGACATCTAAAACTTGCTTTACATGCATAACATTCTCTTCACAAGATTTGGTAAATATTAAAATGTCATCCAAGTAGACAATAACACAATCATCAAGAAAAGGCCTTAAAACAACATTCATGACTCTCATGAAAGTAGTAGGATCATTGCAAAGTCCAAATGGCATTACCATCCACTCAAACAAACCTTTCTTTGTTTTGAAAGTTGTCTTCCATGGGTCTCCTTCAACAATACTAATTTGATGATATCCACTTCTCAAATCCAACTTAGTAAAATACTTAGCATCTTTCAATTGATCAAGCAAATCATCTATTATTGGAAGAGGATAATGATTCTTTACTGTAATCTTATTCAAGGCCCTGAAATCTACACACATGTGCCATGTACCATCTTTCTTTGGCACTAAAACAATTGGTGATCCACATGGTGATGTGGTTGTCATGATGAGCCATTTGTCAAGGAACTCTTGGATTTGTTTTTTAACTTCATCATTCTCCATGACTGACATCCTCTACATACCAATGTTTGGAAGAGGGAAATTTTGCTGCAATTGTATCTCATGTTGGATACCCCTTCTTGGAGGCAATCCCCTTGGTTCCTGAAAAATCTCATCATATTGGTTAACAACCTCATATAAATAAGATTTCAACTTTGCATCACAACATTGGAAAACTTCTTTTTCAACATTGTCTTTGAGTTTGATCATCAAGAGGACAAAATTCTTACTAGCATTGACCAATCTTTTCATTTGTCTCACATTTACAAGTGACAAATTCAACTTCTTTGTATGTGCTCTAACAATGTACTCAACTCCATTTAAAAAAAAATGATACTTGTTCTCATGACAATGAAAGATGGCTCTCCTATCATATAAGTATGGGCTTCCCAAAACAATACCACAGATATCCAAAAGAACAATATCAAGCTCTACCTCATCTATAAATTTTGCAGTGATTGCAAATCTAAGTTTACACCTTATTGTCACATATCCATCCTAGAGGGTATGGTTTAGGATGTGGAATAGTTTCCGATTTTAATTTCTTGACAATGTCTTCAGATATGAGGTTTCCTTGAGATCCAATATCAAAAAGAGTATCTATCTAGGTATGCTTTGAAATAACCCTTATGTGGAAAATCTCTATTCTTTCTTTTTCATGTTGAGTTTCATTGAGGCTACTACTACTTGAAGAACTAGTACTTGCAATAGAATCCTTACCTTGACAACCCATGGCTGTAATTTTTGTTTCATCACCCAAATTAGAACCTAAATCATGTTGTGTGGTTGTAACAATCTTTGGTTTCCCTTTGTTGTTGAACTTTTTGGGTCTCTTTTCAAAATGGAGTTTCCAACAATGGTCTTCATCATGGCCATCCTTTGAACAATGTTTACATGTAAGTTTTTCTCCCCCTTTCTTGACCGAAGCATTATTTTTCCCATTTCCCTTGAGCTTCCTCTTTCCCTTGTCTCCATGACTAAATGGATTTTTTCTGCCCTCTTGAGGTTCATTCCTCCCTCTTGCTTCCAAATGAGTTGTCTGTACAGAAACTTCATCTATATTTGAAGGGTTAAACATAAGTATTGTATGCCTCATGTAGGTATGTAAATATCCAATGTATTTGAGTAAAGTTTCTTGAGAAGACAGATCTATACCCAAAACCAAATCTCTTCTTCTAAATTATTGAGTAAATATTTTCACACTTTTCCCTTTATATTGTCTAAAGTTTTGCCAATCCATAATAGCTTTCAGCATGTATGCTAATGGATAAAATTGCCTTTTAATTGCAACAATAAAATCATTCCAAGAGGATAAAAATTTACCATGTTTCTTCATGTCCTCTTGAGTTTTGGCTTCCCACCAAATGAGTGTTTCATTTTCCAATCTTAAATAAGCAAGATGAATATTAGATTCATCATATTGAATCCTTTGTATCCTACAATAAACTTCAATCTGACGAATCCAATTATCTAATTTCTCAGCATTTACCTCTTCATTGTACATTAGCAATTCAAAATTAATATCAAGCTATAACAAAGGAGTTTGCGGAGAAATTTTACCATGTCCTTTTGGAGAATTTGGAGGTGGTTGTGAAATGGTAGAAGAAGAGGAATATGGATGTGAGGGAGGTGGAGAATCACCATTCCCTCCATTTCCTTTTGGATTTTTATCACCACTGTCTCCATTTCCCTTTGGAGGGTTGGAGATTTCACCTTGCAATATTGCATTTCTTTCTTCAAACAAAACTTTCACCATTTCTTTCATATCATAGAAAGTCTTTCTAAAAGTTTCCTCCTCTGAAGGAAGAGTTCTATGACTCTCCTCATGAGCCATACTTGGTGAATATCTCCTTGTAGATTGAGGTCATTGTATAGTTCTTCTTCTTGAAAGTTGATAAATTGGCTCTACAAGTTGACCTTATCCTCTTGTGAGCTTCAAACTTGTAAGAATTAGAAAACAAACACTTGCAAACAATCAAGCCTTCAAAAACCTATGCTTTGATACCAATTTGATTTGAAAATAAAAGGCTTGGATCTTTGAAATATTTGCAAGTTTCTTATTATGTGTGCTTAGGAAAAATGATCAGTTTGCAAACACATAAACTAGAGAGTTTTCACATTCAAGATGTACATAATAACCAATAATTAACAACTACAGTAGACACATAACTCATCAAATTATAAAGGAGTTCACCCTTCTCTTGGGCTACATCTCCTCGTCCAACTTCCAATAGATATTCTATATTATTTTCTTAAAGTTATAAAAACATAGTACTTTCCAGTTCTCAAAATTCCAAATAGATGGATCCAATGGCTCTAGAACATCGAAAAACCCCTAGTTGGGCTCTTTCTGCACCTAGTTTGGCCAAAAAATGAAGAAGTTAGACCTCCTGGAAGTTTTCTCCTTCAAGCTTGTTGTATTTGGTTCGCCAAATCTCACCTCTGTGTGAACAACCTGGCTTCTGTGCGTTTCCCATGCCTAAACCCAACACACGTACCTGTTTCCACAAATCATGGGAATTTGTTGCACAATTAGGGGACTTATCACTCAATATGGTGGAGGTGTTGGATGCATGGGGCCATATGGCCACATCCCAGCACTTTGTTTGGAACCTGTTGCAAGCTTGGATGTGGATGTGACAAGTGTCCAAGTGCATGGTTGGAGAACCATTGAAATGAGTTTTAAAAACCCCATGCAAATACTCCTTGAGGTAGGTCGCATGGGAAGGCACATACAACTAGGGGCTGGGGCTAAGCCCCAACCCAGACCCCACCAAAACTATACCAAAAAACAAATTCATATAATATTAAACATGTATTATGATATGAACCAACACGTGGGCAGGCTGGTAGCCTAGCCCTTTCCAAATCACTTGCCACCTGTGCCTAGGTCCTGGGTTCGACCCCCATGGACTCCAACATGACTTTTACACCATAATAGGGTGCCACGTGGAAGCCCACACCTAGGCCACATGGCACCATACAATTTTCTAGAAAGATGACACATGTCAGCAAATGATTCACCCATGTATATGCCACTAGACTGCCAAATCAACATTTCCACGTCACCTGCCATGTGTGGGTTCGTACCCTGTGTTGAAACAAAGCTTAAATTTTTCGCCCTTAAGGCCTAGATTTTTATTTTTTGGGTTTTGGCTTTCTGAAAATAAGAGTTTCATCATTTCTAAATGCATAATACCTTTTATCAATTTTTTGGATAACAAACGAAAAAAAGTTTACAAAAATATAAATTTTCCAATGCTCTTTCGAAAAATTATTTAAAACGGGTTGTAATTCTAAATTTGCGATTTTTAAATTTAAACGTTAAAGAAATCGGTATTCGGGGTTTTCTGTAAACATATGTTTGATGCAAATTGAATCACGAAACCCCGATCCCCGATTTCACGATACATTTAAATCTTAATTAAAACACGAATTAATTAATTCTCTTTTAAGAAAGTTTAAGAGTTGGGAAAATCATGTTGTGATTTTGGGTTTCAGCGAGATCATATCTCCTGTCATCATGTTTCCCGAAATCCCGAAGTGCGAAAACCCGATCCACAGTTCACTTTAAATCAAACTATTTTTGCTACGGTCCAAATTGTGATTAGTAAGTTAATTAAAATAAATTAAGTCTGGTTTAAGAAAAGGGGCAAACCGTCGTGATTTCGCGATTCCGGGGATCGGACTTCATTGGTAACATACTTCTCGACATCAGGATTTTCGAAATCCTGATGACGTCTAATCTCAATTAATTAATGTGATAAAAAACATTTAAATCTTAATTAAAACATCGCGATTTCGACGATCGGTCTTTCTCGATGACATACCTTTCGACATCAAGATTTCCGAAACCCCGAAAAGTGATGTTTTCAGATTTAATCTCTAATTAACACTAATAAGTATTCTTTCTAAAACAGGTTTAGAGGTAATATTTCTTTAAGTGTTCATTAATGCTTCATTTTTCGATTAAGTAAGTTTCTCGTTTTATTTGAAAAAACTGAGAACTCCTAAGTACGGACATTAAATGCATATCTCCAAAAAATATCTTCTGGATTAAGAGCTTTATATCCATGACAACTGTGCAAATCTTGTCATGTTTTTAAAAAGGTATTCAAAGTAAACATTCAAACCTCTGTATTTTCATTTTAAAGATGAGCTTATTCATCCACTTTATGTGACAGGTTTTCAAGTCAAACGCAGAGACATGGCACCTAAAAAGGCACCAAAGAAAAACAAAGACACACAGGAGGGTGATATTATCTCTGATACTACTCCACACACCATAAAATCCATCAAATCATGGACTCAAATTTTTGAATTGCTGGAGTACGAGCTAAAGAATGCTGACCCTGATTCTGAAAATCATCTCCGGGACATTGTTGAGTCTGAGCTTCATAAGGTTGTTGTGCGTCCAAGGCTGGTGGCATTTACTGATATGATCGGCTGGGCTCTGGATAAGGTAGATATCCCAACAAGGAGCATTCAGAATGAGCAAGGAGCTATTGTTGGCTCATTTAGGCCTAAGCACATTCAGGTAATGTATAAACTCTCGCCGAGTCATAAACATACTTTTAATGCTGAATTTTTAGCTGAGTTTCAGAGAAAGGAATGTATTGAGGCAGACCATACATATCCTGACATGATTAGAGGATGGACGAGGTCTGAAGAAAAATTTAGGGCTGATACTCATGGGATTTATGCTACAACCTCCTTAAACGAATATATGGTTTATATAGCCATTATTTTATGCAGACTTTTTGGGAGAAAAGATCTCTGTCACTTTCATGCAGACTGGGTACCCTTATTAGAGGAAACTTCAGAAGGAAATGGTTTTAACTGGCATAAAATTTTGTTGGATAACCTAACGCAAGAAATTTTAAATTACAAAGCAGCCAAGTCAAAGGGACAACCAATGTCTTTTTATATGTCTGCATACATTATGGATGCAATCTGTTTTATGACCCCCTTTCCACTAATGAATTGGAGTTGGAGCATATCATGTCTAGAACCCATTCATAAATACCACTCGACCCTTTAGGAAGAAAAAGTTAAAGACATTTTTTACGAGGTTTGTCATTTTGTCATTATTCCTATGCACAAATTAGTTTTTGGATGCGAACCCCCTCACATTTCTGATGCAATCATAGAAAGTCTTAAATCAGTTGTTGACTGGTTTATTGAGGAAAATGTTTCCTATATTAGGGTTTATGTCTGTTCCATTCCCCCCCATGCACTCCCAAAATTCCTACCAGACAGATTGGTGTGCAGAGAAGTAGCTCATCAGATAGCCAAGGGCGGTGTTGGATTGGAATTAAAAGCACTTCAGAAAAAAGCATTGCCATCTTTCCCTGTTCATATTGGGAAATTTTCTTTATCAAATTTAGGTCATTCTAAGGTAGAGGCCGAGTCATTGGAAGAAGTGAAGTTAGTAAATATTGAGCACAGAAAATATGACCCCTACCAAATAATAAGTAGGCATTACATACATTGTAATCTAAAGGCATATGAACATGAAGTATCTATTTATGATGATATTTTTAAAGATGTTAAGTCTTATGAAGAAGTGTTGAATAGAGTCCAGGCCTTGCCACCTGACTCACAGAATGGATTCGCATCTTTTCAAAGCCATAGGCGAAGCTGCCTACCTAAGATTTTACAAGGTGAAATTTCGACCCCATCGCCAGAATAGGAAGAACCCCCTACAGGGTTTGAAACTAATACTCAGGGTAAAGCAAATGACAAAGGTAAGTTGAAGAATACTGAGATACCTTCCCAAGACACATAGGGTTCTCAAACAAAAGAATCAGGAATGGACAAGGGAAAAGAGCCAGAAACAATTCCAGAAATCATGAAGAATGTTCCAGAAAAAATAGGAGGAACAACTTCAACGGAACTTGGTAGTCCTATCACCTCTTTCACTCCATTACAGTTGACTTTCGGAACCCCCCATGAAGGAGTTTTATATGTCAGTGATCTAGAGCTGATTTCAAGAGATGAAATCCCCCCATTAGATTACTTTTTCAGTAAAAAGCGAAGAGCAGTCTTGAAACAGGAAATTCATCCAAGAGGAGAAGGAACGATTAAAAAGCATAGAGTTATTATAGATGGAAAGAAAATCAAGGATGGAGAGTTTGCTATAGAATTAGCAGGTACAATGGGTGCTATAGTATCACCAAACATGTATTCTGTAGATAGTTTAACAACTCTGCTTGAACAGAAGGACCAAACAATAATCCATTTGCAAGACAAAATAAAAGAAAATGAAAGAAATATTAGTTGGGGAATATAGAAGGGTCTAGAACAAGCTATACTAAAGGATATGCAAGAAATCTAGAAATTGAATAAAGACTTGGTGATGCAGCTGCACCCTCGGGCACGTCCGCTCCCACAGGATCTTCTTCTTCGTGGCCCGAAGAAATCCAAGGTTATTCTATTTCCCTATCGGGAAATATGCACCCACAGATTCACTTCTGTGCGATCCTCCTTTCTCCACTTATCGGAGGATCAGAACTCGCAGCTTCGCAAGTTCACTGACGATCACTGGGCTCTCGAATCCTCGAGACCTAATGGTTAGTCAATGATGACTTTCTCTCACCTGTCGGGACTTCTTCTTTATCAGGAATTTCCTTATCGGGATATTGCTACTCACGATTTTGAGCACTATGATTTACTGACTCCCGATACCCGATGTGACAAAACTCCGACGTGCGTGCGAGTTGTCACTTCAACTCCCGTTAATTATATCAAGATATCGGACTTCGCGAGATCACAAATCCTGATATCGATGGACTTGGAACTTGCCTTTTCCCGATCCCCGATACAAGTGCCACCTGTTCCCCACTAACTCCTGTCGTGGCCCACACAATTCTTCCGTTGGGATATCGCATTTCGCGATTTCGATTTGCAAGAGTTTCTTACCTTTGAAAACTCCGATGCCCCAAATTCCGACTCCTCGAGATCTCTTGACACATGTCCCTGCTGATGGATGGTTCTGAACTTTTTGGGATATCATGGATTGCAATTCCTAATGTCGTGATTTATTCACTCCTAGAATTTCTGAAATGCCGAACCCCAACTCTCTTACTCACTAGGGCTTAACCTTGGTGCAACTCCTACCAAATCTGATGGCTTTTGGGAATTCAACTACTGGTCCAACGGCTCACCAGCCTTTTAAACTCAGACTCTGATACGACCGTAACCTCCTTACTAATCTATCGGATCCGACGGCTAGCGGGATTTCCACGAGTTCCTTCTACAATATCTAGGTCGTTACTCCTCGCTCCTTGAGGATCTCTTGATGTGAAACCTTCTGTGTAGTCCTTCAATAGAATTTGAAGGTTCCACTCCTCCTGAGCTTTTTCCATGACTCTTAATTCCTCCAGAGATAAACGTGCGCTCACTCCTTGCGGCAAACCTTCAATGACGTCTGAGTGTTGAAGTCTCCCGACTCTGCGCACTTCTTGCAGCAGAAGTCTTTTAGTTTCTTACTCAGGTTCGCAACCCCGAGGCTTTCCCTTGGCCTGCGTCCCTTGGCCTGGGCACTCCTTGCATGGAACTGTGCCTAACTACACCTTCGGAGGGATGAGAATAAAAGATAACTCTAATTGAACCCTTCTGTCAACGCACTCCTTGCGGACAATTCCACTGCACTCCTTGCAGGAATACTCTGGCTCAGCTAGAGAAACAATTGAAACTCATCCTTTAACCCTCTTAGACTTCAATTCACACATGAAATCACATACACATCATATAAAAGAAAATGTATGAAAGGAAGCAAACATTCATGAGCATAACATTAATACACAGAGAAACAACACAGACCATGAATTTGAATCAAAGCTTTCTTCTATTAATTCAAATGCTTGTACATGGGTGTTCTTCATACAATTCTCTACCTTCTCTTTTGCTGCTTCTATCCTCAGGCTTAGGATAATGTTACAATGTATAAAGGAGGGTGTCTATATCCATTTTCCCTCTTGGATTCTAGGCTATCAAATATAGAATTAAATTCCTATCTAACAGCATTAAATCTATTAAATGTCGACTATCTACTAAGGACGAGAGCTATCCTCTCAAGTTCCATTAAAATATACAAAGGCACCTCCTCTTAAATGACTCATTTAAGATTTGCGCATCAATCCCAAAGAATTTTCAAAATTTCTGCTGGCTTGTCCAGTTGTCCTCTGCTTCCGCACTGGCTCGCTTGATGTGCTGGCGATGCTCCTGCATCATAATCCTCGGCTTGAAAACTTTCATGGGCTCCTGTCCATGAGTTCCTGCATGGTCTGTCCATGTTTATGTATCACTTCTTCACTCTCCCATCTGGCATCTTCCACTAGATGATTCTTCCACTTGACCAGATACTCAAAATATTGCTTTCACCTGGTCTTCTTACCCACTCTCTTATCTAGTATGCTCTCCATCTGTGGCTGCTCTGCAACTGGCAATTGTTTCATCCAATGGATTACTAGCTGCTCAGCTCCAGTCTTTACTTCTCCATCCTTATATGGGTATAAATTTGCAATATTAAATATCAGAGATATTCTTATGCCATCCGGCAACTCAATCTCATAAGCATTTTCCCCGAATTTTCTTAAGACCTTGCATGGCCCGATTTTCTTCATCTTGAGTTTATTGTATGTTCCCCTCGGGAACCTTTCTTTTCTCAAATGTGCCAAAACCAGATCACCAACTTCAAATTGAATTTGTCTTCAATGCTGATATTCTCTACGCTTATATTCCTGATTCGATTTCAGCAGTCGTTCCTTCACCTGGCGGTGAAGTTCTTTCATCGCCTCAGCGAATTCTTCTACACTAGCACTGCTAGTAGCAGTCTGTTCTGAATCTTGTAATTCAGAAAATCCTCTCGGCTACATCCCATATACAACCTGAAATGGACTCTTCCCTGTGCTCTGATTCACTAAATCATTGTATGCAAAATTTGTCTGTGGCAATATGTGGTCCCAACTGTTGTGGTGCTCCGTCACCAAGCTTCTCAGCAAGTCTCCCAGACTTTTGTTCACGGATTCTGTCTATCCATCTGTCTGAGGATGATAAGCCAAACTAAACATCAAATTAATCCCCAGCTTCTTCCATAGTGTCCTCCAAAAATGCCCTATGAATTTGGTTTCCCTATCTGAAACTATCCTTTTTGGCAATCCATGAAGTCGAATGACCTCTTTGAAAAACAGATTTGTGATGTGCATCGCATCGCTGGTTTTTTTGGCATGGGATAAAATGTGCCATCTTAGAAAACCTATCCATGACCACAAAGATATAATCATTTCCTCTTTGCGTCCTTGGCAATCCCAATACGAAATCCATGCTAATCGCCTCCCATGGCCTCTCTGGTATGGGAAATGGCTGATAAAAACCTGCATTATGTTTCCTCCCCTTCGAATGTTGGAAAATCCTGCATTTTTCAATGAACCTCTTGACATCTTCTCACATCCCTGGCCAAAAATATGACTCATTCAGCTTCGCGAACGTCTTGTCATGGCCAAAATGTCCTGCTAAGCCACCACTGTGCTTCTCTTTTAACAAGTTCTCCCTCATGGAGAATTTCAGAATACACAGTCGATTGCCTCTGAATAACAATTCCTCTTGGATCATATAATCTATCCAAGGACTCCTATCTCTAAGAACTGGATTCTCAGCTACTTCATACGCCTCTGCAAAATCTGCATCACCTACATACATGTCCCTGAGATTTTCAAAACGTAATGTTTTGATTCAGAACTCCTGCAACAACAAACACTTCCCGCTCAAAGCATCAGCCACTTTGTTAGCAGTACCCAAAATATTCTTAATCACAAATGTGAAATTTTGCATATACTCTACCCATTTGGCATGCTTCTGATTCAACTTCTCCTATTGAGTCACAAACTGTAACGCATGATTATCACTATATAAAACAAATTCTTTTGGGATCAAGTAATGCCTCCACTTCTTCAGTGCTTGTATGATAGCATAAAATTCTTTATCATACATGGAGTATTTCAGTTTCTCCTCATCCAGTTTCTCACTGAAATATGCAACCGGCATGTCTTCCTGACTCAAGACCACTCCTATGGAAAACCCATTGGCATCACATTTCACCTGAAATGTCTTCAGGAAATCCGACAACACCAACACTGGTTGTTCCGTGATCTTCCACTTCAACAAATTGAATCTCTTCTCAGCCTCTGTTGTCCAGTGAAAATACTTATGCCGCTTCTTCACTATATCCATCATCGTTGCACTGATCCCACTGAAATTCCTGATGAATTTTTGGTAGAAACTAGCCAAACCATGAAAACTTCTCACCTCGAAAATATTTCTCGGTGATGCCCAATTCTTGATCACTTCTACCTTATCCGCATCCATCCTCAACTCATTCGTAGATATAACAAAACCCAAGTAGATGAGCTCTGTCTTAATAAATGAGGATTTCTTCATATTAATCAACAACTTCTCCTGCTGTAGCTTTTTCATCACTATAGCCAAATGCTTCAAGTGTACTGCCACTGATTTGTTGTAAATCAATATGTCATCCAAATAAACAATGACAAATTTCCCAATGAATTCCCTTAGGACTTCATTCATCAACCTCATAAAGGTACTCGGTGCATTTGTTAATCCAAATGGCATAACAAGCCATTAATACAGTCCTTTGTTGGTTTTGAAGGCTGTCTTCCATTCATCGCCTTCCCTCATGCGAATCTGGTGATATCCGCTTTTCAAATCTATCTTTGAAAAATACCTTGCCCCACTCAGGCAATCCATCAGATCATCCATTCTTGGTAATGGAAATCTTTACCTGATGGTTATCTTGTTGATTGCTCTTGAGTCGGTACACATTCTCCAACCTCCATCCTTCTTCGGACTGAGTACTGTCGGAACAACACATGGACTTAAGCTCTCCCTGACCAACCCTTTGTCCAATAACTCCTGGACCTATCTTTTAACCTCCTCATTTTCCTGTGGCGTCAACCTATACACGACTTTATTCGGAAAACTAGCTCCTGGTATGAGGTCTATATGATGACTCACACTCCTCATCGGTGGCAACGAACGAGGTAATTCATCCACTATGATGTCAGCGAACTCTTCCAGCAGTTCCTGAACCTCATCCAACAAATCATCCACTCTTGTGCTAGTCAGAACAATTCTTGGTTTTCTGACCACAAAGAATTGTGGATCTTCCTTCTTCTTCACCTCTGTAAGAATTTCCTTCCCACTCATGAGAAGTACTGTGTTGGTTACTTCCAGCTTCACCTCCTTATCCTTTATCGGAAGCAACATATGGGTTCTCCCATTCTTCTCCAGGGTATATGTGTTCATTATCCCATCATGAATCACATTTCTATCATATTGCCATGGTCTACCGAGCAATAAATGACAAACATCCATGGGAATAACATCACATAAGATCTTATCATTATATCCACCTATCTTGAATTCAACCAAGCATTGTTTAGTAACAGTTACCTGGTGTCCTTTCTGTAGCCATGAAACTCTGTATGGGTTGGGATGATCAGTTGTCTCTAGCTCCAGCTTCTCTACCATCTCTGTGGATACGAGATTATCCGTGCTATCACTGTCAATGATGACCTTGCACACTATGTCCTTGGTCTTGCAAGCAGTCCTGAAAAGTCTGGTCCTTTGGAATGAACTTTCCACCTCCTTCTTGGGTGTCAAAAGGACTTTTCGCATCATGAGCGATCTTCCGTTTTTAGCGTCTTCAGCCTCAACATCCCACCTATGTGCTTCGGTGATGTGAGCTTCTCCCATGTCCTTCCTTTTCTCTGGACACTTGAATGACTTGTGCCCATTTTTCCCACACGTGAAGCATGTGATTACTCCACCTCTTCCTCTTCCTCTACCTCTGGTATGGGGAAAAGTTTTTGCATCAGCATATCCTCCGCTCTACTCATTATGCTACCCTTGCTATTCAACGTATGGTCCTTGCTATGAGGTCCCACCTCTTTTAGCTTTACCCTAAGGTTTCTTCCATTCCTCTTTGGGCTTCTAGTTTTTGTCCTGGGAAACTGCTTTGCCTTTGGGTTGGCTTCTGCCTCGGCCCCTCTGACTCTGCTTATGACTCAACTTCTCCTCAGCTTTCAGAGCCATCTGATAAGCGTCCTCCATGGTCCGAATGGTCTCCATACTCAATTCATCCTGAATGTCATATCTTAGACCATTCAGATATCTGGCAACTTTCTCATCATCGCTGTCCTGATGACCTGCTCTGATGTTCAGTGGATAGAATTCCTCAGTGTATTCTTTCACTGTCATCACCTTCTATATCAGGTTCTACATTCTCCTGAACAGAGTAATTTGGTAATCTCGTGGGATGAACTTTGCCTTCATCTTCATGATAATTCGATCCCAACTCTTGATCTTCTGTTTTCCCTTGTAGTGTCTGTCAGCTTGTAGCTCGTCCCACCACAATGTTGCATGTCCCCTCAAGCATGTGACAGCATGCTTGACTTTCTTATCCTCTTTGACATATTCATAGTCGAAATAAGTATCCATAGCTCTAATCCAATCTAGTAGCTCCTCTGCATCCATATTTTCCTCATAGACTGGAATGTCCATCTTTGCCTTCGCACCCATCCTGGCAATGGCTTTGATCAAACGCTAGGTTGATGCATCTTCGGCTGCAACTTCTTCCTCTCGTTCAGCCTCAATTTCACTGTCGGAATCACTCAGATCCCCTGCACTAGCTGTGCGTCTTTGCATTGTCTCCATGTCCTCAAGTCTTGCTAAGAGATCACGCATTTGCCTTTCCATTTATGGATTGGCTACCTGCCTACCTCTTCTTCGCACCTCCCTATCCTCTGGATCAGGTGACTGTCTTTCTCTCCTCAACGACATGGAAAATTTCTCTTCTCTGCTACAGAAAGAAAAGAGATATTCCTGCTCTGATACCACACCTGATGCAGCTGCACCCTCGGGCACGTCCGCTCCCATAGGATATTCTTCTTCGCGGCCCGAAGAACTCCAAGGTTCTTCTATTTCCCTATTAGGAAATCTGCACCCATAGATTCTCTTCTGCGCGATCCCCCTTTCTCCAGTTATCGGAGGATCGAAAATCGCGGCTTCACAAGTTCACTGACGATCACTGGGCTCTTGAATCCCCGAGACTTGATGGTCAGTCAATGCTGACTTTCTCTCACCTGTCGGGACTTCTCCTTTATCAGAAATTTCCTTATCGGGATATTGCTACTCACGATTTTGAGCACTATGATTTGCCGACTCCCGATACCCGATGTGACGAAACTCCGACGCGTGTGCGAGTTGTCACCTCAACTCTCGTTAATTTTATCGGGATATCAGACTTCACGGGATCGCGAATCCTGATGTTGATCGAATCAGAACTTTCCTTTTCCCGATCCCCGATACGAGTGCCACCTGTTCCCCACTAAATCCTATTGTGGCCCACATAATTCTTCCATCGGGATATCGCGTTTCGTGATTTTGATTTGCAAGAGTTTCTTACCTTTTAAAACTCCGATGCCCGAATTCTGACTCCTCGGGATCTCTTGACACGTGTCCCCACTGATGGATGGTTCTGATCTTGTCGAGATATCGCGGATCGCGATTCCTGATGTCATGATTTCTTCACTCCCAGAATTCCCAAAATGCCGAACCCCAACTCTCTTACTCACTAGGGCTTAACCCTGGTGCAACTCCTACCAAATCTGATGGTTGTCGGGAATTCAACTACTGGTCCAATGGCTCACCAGCATTTCAAACTCAGACTCTGATACAGCTGTAACCTCCTCACTAATCCATCGGATCTGACGGCTAGAGGGATTTCCACAAGTTCCTTCCACAATATCTAGGTCATTACTCCTTGCTCCTTGAGGATCTCTTGATGTGAAACCTTCTATGTAGTCCTTCAAAAGAATTTGAAGGTTAGACTCATCCTGAGATTTGTCCACAACTCTTAAGTCCTCCAGAGAGAAACTTGCATGCACTCCTTGTGGAAAACCTTCAATGACGTCTGAGTGTTGAAGTCTCCCGACTCTGCGAACTTCTTGCAGCAGCAGTCTTTTAGTTTCTTACTCAGGTTTGCAACCCTGAGGCTTTCCCTTGCCCTATGCACTCCTTGCACGACACTGTGCCTAACTACATCTTCGGAGGGATGAGAACAAAAGCTAACTCTAATTGAACCCTTCTGTCAACGCACTCCTTGCGGACAATTCCACTGCACTCCTTGCAGGAATACTCTGGCTCAACTAGAGAAACAATTGAAACTCATCCTTTAACCCTCTCAGAATTCAATTCACACATGAAATCACATACACAACATATAAAAGCAAATGTATGGTAGGAAGCAAACATTCATGAGCATAACATCAATACACAGAGAAACAACACAGACCATGAATTTGAATCAAAGCTTTCTTCTATTAATTCAAATGCCTGTACATGGGTGTTCTTCATACAATTCTCTTCCTGCTCTTTTGTTGCTTCTATCCTCAGGCTTAGGCTAATGTTACAATGTACAAAGGAGGGTGTCTATATCCGTTTTCCCTCTTGGATTCTAGGCTATCAAATCTAGAATTACTATCTAACAACATTAAATCTATTAAATGCCGACTATCTAAGATTTGTGCAACAGTCCCAAAGCATTTTCAAAATTTGTGCTGGCTTGTCCAGCTGTCCTCCGCTTCTGCGCTGGCTCGCTTGATGTGATGGGGATGATCCTCAATCACTTGGATGAGGAAAAACACTTAATACAGGTCACACAGGAACAGGTTCGAAAGATGGGAGAAGAAAACAAACATTTCCAAGATAAGATTAATTCTATTACTAACTAGGTAGTAGAACTAGAAAATTTCAAGACACAAGTATTGGAGATATATTTGAGAATAGAGGAAGAACAACAGAATCTGGAAGTAATCCAGAATTATTTTCAGTAATCAAATAATTCTTTGGAGAATGTGTTCCAGAAAGAAAGGGAGGCGAAAGTAGCTAGAATAACTTTTCAGAAGGAAGTGGCTTTCTCATCAAAGGAAGAAATTGGAAAGACTCAGAAATTATCTATTTCTGAATAGGTTAAAGGGGACATAATGATAAAAGTGTGGGAAGCAAAACTGGCCGAATATAAATGAATCACAAGAGAAGTTAATGAGGATTGCCAGAGAATCTTCGATCTCTTTGAAAGAGATTCATTGAATATCAGAACAGATGATTGTTCTGGATTATTAGGCGAAATTAATATTGCCAAGCACCAGCTAAGGTTAAAAGAAGAGCTGGAGAAAATGAAAACAGAGATTGCTAAAATTAAATTGATCAATATAACAGAGATCAACAAGTGGATGGTGACTTGAAATCTAAAGTTGAAAACTGTTAAATTCGTAGAAAGGATGATAGAAAGTCGGTTGCCCGAATTGCAGAAGAGATTTTTCTCATTTGAAGCAAATGAGATACCTAATGCTTCCAGGATCTTTGTGAATTTTTTAGGGAAATGCGTTCAGTGTATTGATGCGGAAAAAGGAAGTTCATCAACGCAAGCTTAAAACCTTTTTAAATGTTTTTATTATTAGAAATTGAAAAGAAATTGTAAACGATTGACATTATTTTTATGTAACCGAAATATTAGGACGTTGGTTAGTCACCAACGAGAAAATTTGATGAAAATGTATAAATATAGTTTCTAAAGGCTGAGAAAAGGCTTCAAAATTTTTGGAGAGAACCATTTTGTAATATCAGTTTTCAAATACATCAGAATATAGATCACAAACGAGATTCTGGATCCTGCAACTTTGTAGCTATGTGTCTTCTCCTTGTTTATTATACTTTGTTGAATTTTTCCTTTAATGTTTTCTCTAACAAGTAATCAATTTGAAGTTATATACATCGTTGATTTATATTTCAGATTGGTTTGGATGTCAAATGATTTACATTTTTTCCTCTGAAATCACTTTTAGTAAGTTTAAGACCTGTAAAACTTTTGTTCCTTAATACTTAACTCTTGTTAGAAACCTCGTTTTTCTTTCATCATTGTCTATTGAAATATGAGATTCTTTCTTGATTAAAGCCTCATATTTTTCTGTAGTGTTTATTTGTTGATTACAATTCTCGAAATTGTTAGAAAACCAGGAAACGACCTCGAATGTGTTTACATTACTATTTTGGGTTTTTAAATTGTTTTTCTTGTTCTCATCTCTAGAAATCTGAATTAATAAACTAATCAAAATCCCTTTACAAATAAATAAAGTTTTATCATCCATGACTGTCCCATGTAGCAGACAACCCAATGTTGAACGAGGCCTTTGGGATCAAACCAGTATTGCCTTGAATTTATTTAATACCATTTTACAAACAACAACTAACCGAGTTGAGTTAGAACGTTCATGGGCTGCTATTGAGCGAGACATTAGCATCCAAGAACAACAGGAAGCAAGACAGAGACAGTTGAGAAAATGATTCTGTTTTAAGCTTCCTTTGATTTCTTATTCTCAAATCACTCTTTTAAATCATTTATGGATGCCTTGACAGTATGCTTTATAGAATTAAAGCATAAACTCAGGAACAACATCTTTTTGGCGCCGTTGCCGGGGAGCGAAGAAACAAATCTTTTCCCTGGGAAGAATGACATTCACATTTTTTTATTTTGATAGTGAACGAGAACAAAAAACCTTTTAAGGATAAAAAAATTTCACTTGGTGACTCCACAATAACTAAACTGGATAGTAGCTGAAAGAACACCAGAAAAAACTCAAATAGCAAGCAGACATTGCCAGTCTCTGATCCGGAAAAAAATTTAAAATCGCGAAAATCACTTAAACAAGTCTTTTTATCCACATATACTATAGATCAACCTGACTTTTCACAATCAAACTCATCGGAAACTCTTGAAAGATCACTTTCACTTCCCCCCTCATTTGATACTTTCTCATTTCTTGAAGTTTCTTTTCCAGATTTTCGAGAATGTTCTCCTCACACTGTCCAAACTTCAATCCCAAATCTAACCATGGCTGCACAAGGAGGTGCTGGAGTTGGAGGTGGTGCCCCTGGAGGTGGTCAAGTACGGCTTCCTAAGATTTTCATTAAAGTAGCTACTAGATATGATCCCCTTGTTATTTCGATTCCTCTTCATGATCTCCTCGAGAATTATATGAAAAGCCTTCTAAAATTTACAGGGGAAGGTGATTTGACTGCCCAAGAACATATAAACTTTTTTGATCAATTTGTTGACATACTCGGAACAGAACATGAAGATGTTTATTCTAGACTCCTTGTTCAAAATTTCGAGGGACAGGTGAGGACCTAGTTCCGATCCTTAGCAGCTGGATCATTAAGATCCTATGAAGAACTTGAAAGTGCATTTATTAGACAATGGGGAGAGAGGAAGGATCACCTCTACTACTTAACTGAATTCAGAGCCCTTAGAAAGAAAAACTCTGAGTCAGTTCTAGAATTCACACAGAGGTTCAATAAGTTGTATAATAAAATTCCAGTTGAGGTTAAACCTTCACAACCTGTAGCAAAAGTGAATTTTGTTGGCGCTTTTGACCCCGACTTTGCCTTATTATTGAGAGAAAGGAGATCAATAGATCTCACAAAAATGCAGGATGATGCGCTTGATATTGAATCAAATATGATGGCATCAGGGAAACTTAAAGCAAAGACTGAAACTAGAAACAAAGAAAATAAAAAATTTAAAGAGCAAGAGGGATCTTCAGGGTCAGGAAAATCCTCGGGAGATAGAATAGAAGAGATGGCTAGGGTCATTCGAGAACTTTCAAACAAGATCTCGAAAATGGAATTAGAGAAATTGAAAAGAGATAATTTCCCCATAAAATATTTTCGAAGAAATCCTGAACCTCAGGGACCACAGAAAATAATTAAAAATGAAGATCAAAAAATTCCAACACCCTTTAAAAGTGAAAACTATATTGGAGAGGAAGATTTAGGAGATTTTTAAGAAATCGATGAAGATATTAGTAACCTTGGCGATGATAATAAATCCCCTTATTTATCAAGACATGATTACGAAGCATCTTTAAGTAAAGAAATTACATCGGAAGAACATGTTAGCAATAATATGATTGATGATTTCATATATCAAAATATTGCAGATGATATTATCGTTGAATTACAGGGAAAATATAATTTGAGACCAAGAAATAAAAATCTCCCAAATTTCCTGACAAAAAAGAATTTTCCAAGAAGCGAAACTGATGAGGTAACTCCAAAAGTTGCAGATAAACAGTGTGCAAAAAGAAATACAGCTGATATGCAACCTGTACAGTCGAAACCAGTAGGAACACTCCCTGTGAAGACACAAGATCCTATAAAAGAAAACAAGGTCACATATCAACGTAAAACTGAGAAGAAAGGTATGGAAGCCCCAAACATCGAAAATGACAAGGCTCTAGGAAACTTCAATTTGGAAAACAAAATAAATAAAATCAAAATTGCTATTCCACTTGTTGAGTTAGCTAAATATCCCACATACTGAAAACAAATCGCCAAAATGATTAATTTTTACGAAGATGAAAGCCAGGCCGACGCCATCAACTTAGAGGATGACAAACCTATCTTAGTCTTCGGTCCACACGTCGAAGGTGTAAGAGACACTGTGGCTCCTTTTTATATTACATTAACCCTGTTTGACCACCTTCTACATAACTGTATGTTGGATTCTAGAGCTTACCACAATGTTATGCCAAAGGAAATTATGGAAAAACTTGGTCTTGAAATCACAAGGCCCTATGGTGACTTATATTCTTTTGATTCGAGGAAAGTTAAATGCATAGGTATGATTAAAGACCTAGTGGTAGGTTTGACTCAAATACCGGCTAAAAGTATTCTTATGGATGTAGTATTCGTTGACATTCCCCCAAAGTATGGTATGCTATTATCTAGATCATGGGGTGCCAAGCTTGGAGGATCTCTCCAACTAGATATGACATATGCTACAATTCCAATTTTCGGAGGCCAATACACTCGTGTTTGCAGAGAGACTAGGTTGGCATTTACTGTAAGTGACCCAAACAACCCCAACAATCATCCATTTTATATTGCCGACCAAGATTTAGGAAATTGTATATTATCTATAGACGACGATTTTGAAGTAGATGTAGACGATAAATGTATAGAAGAAAAAATTGAAAAAAAAGAAATAGAGAAAAATGTATATGGTACTGGTATATGGAAAATGTATTTTGATGGTGCTTTTTCTTACCTTGGAGCTGGGGCAGGAGCACTTCTTATGTCTCATGATGATCAATTTGTTATTCCTTTTTCATATAGGCTCCAGTGGAATGTAGATTGTACAAACAATGTATGCGAGTATGAAGCTTTAGTGCTAGGATTAGAAGCTGCTAAAAGGATGAAAATTAAGAAACTCGAACTCTTTGGTGATGCAGAGTTAATTATAAAATAGGTGAATCGACAGTATCAGGCTAAGCATCCTAGATTACGGTCCTATAGGAATTGTGTCCGAGATGTAATTGAGAACTTCTTCACATATGTGAATTTTCATTTCATCCCAAGATCTGAGAATCAACAGGCTGATGCTTTAGCCAAAGATGCATCCACTTTCACACCCCTGACTGCTTTTAAATTAAAATATCATATACAAATGAGACATCGCCCTTCAATACCAAATAATATACAACATTGGCAGGTTTTTGAAAATGATGAGAAGCTTTGAAAGTTTCTAGAATCATTAGATGAATTTGCAAAAACGCATACCGATCAAGAAAATCAAAATGATCCTATTTGGATCATGCAAGAAGGGGAGGATTCTAAAGAATTTCACGATAAAATTGCAAACCACCGAATGCTTGTTCTCATGAACAACCAAATATCCAAGGGTCTAATCCCTTTGGAAAGAATTTTTAATCAAGATGATATCCCTTCTAAAACTACTCTACAACCCCAACCAGAGTAGGTTGAAGATTGTAATATAGGGACTAAAGAAAATCCCCGAATGGTTAAACTATCCAAATATTTATCAACAAAAAACAAAAATAAATACACGGAGTTGTTAATAAAATATAAAGATGTTTTTTCATGGTCGTATGAAGAACTGAAAACATATGACACTTCTGTGATTGAACATAAAATACCTCTCAAACTAGGTGTCAAACCTTTTAAACAAAAACTTCGACAATTTAACCCTATTTTATTACCTGTTATCGAACGAGAAGTCAAAAAACTTATTGACGCTAAGATAATTGTACCCCTAAGATATTCTGATTGGGTAGCTAATCTGGTCCCAGTTAGAAAGAAAAATGGGGAAATCAGACTATGTGTTGATTTCAGGAATCTTAATAAATCTTCTCTCAAAGATAATTATCCTCTACCTAAAATGGACCATGTTCTTGAAAAAGTAGTAGGGGCTAATAGAATGTCAATGATTGATGGATTTTCAGGTTATAATCAAATTTCCTTCAGTGATCTTGATAGAGAAAAAATTGCAATTACCACTCCTTGGGGCACGTTTATGTATGATAAAATGTCATTTGGACTAATGAATGCAGGTGCTACTTTTCAATGCGTGATGGATATTGCTTTCGTTGGCGAATGGGACAAGTTTGTAGTCATCTATTTGGATGATCTTACTATTTTTTCTAAATTGGATGAAGACCATATGATTCATCTCAAACAAACGTTTGAAAAATGCCACAGGTTTGGTCTATCCTTAAATCCTAAAAATCTCATTTCGCTATGCAAGAAGGCAAGTTGTTGGGTCACATCGTATCCCGAAATGGAATCAAGATCGACCCTAAAAGAGTAGAGGCTATAGATACAATAGCTATTCCTAGGAATGTGAAAGAAATTCAATCATTTTTAGGAAAAATAAATTTCTTGAGAAGATTTATTCCTAACTTCATTGAAATTGTTAAATTGATTACAGATATGCTCAGAAAAAACAGTGAAGTAAAATGGACAGCAGAAGTTAAAGCATCCTTTGCTCATATTAAGAAGATTATAAGTGAGGCACCAGTACTAGCGAGTCCCGATTATCTCAAAAATTTTCTTATTTTTTCATTTGCCTCTGAACACATGCTTTCTATTGTACTCCTTCAGAAGAACGAAGAAGGTTTCAAGCTATCGATAGCCTTCTTTAGAAAAAGTCTCCGAGATGATGAACTCAAATATAATATAACAGAAAAGCAAGCATATGCTATGATAAAAGCATTGAAATCTTTCAGAACTTACATTTTACATTCTAAAGTGATCGCATATGTACCCACTAGTGTTGTAAAAGATATCTTGGTTCAAGAAAACAGTGATGGTAAAAGAGGAAGATGGCTTGCAAAAATTCAAGTGTTCGACTTGGAGGTTAAATCGACCAAATTGGTAAAGGGATAGGGCTTAGCTAAACTTTTAGTTGAATCCAATTTCAGGGCTCTTAGGATAAACAGTCCTCAGGAGGAAGAAAAATGGGTAGACGTGAATGAACTTGAGGACCAAATAGTCAAAAAAAGGATCGAGGAGAAATTCGCGTCGTCGAATTGGTACAAGGATATAGTAACATACTTATTAACTTTGAAATGTCCAACTGACTTGTCTTCATCCAAAGATAGAACGCTAAAGCTGCATGCAGTTAAATACTGTATTTCCGAAAAACGATTATACTGGAAAGACCTGCTTGGTTTCCTCTTAGTCTGTCTGGTCAAATTAAAAACATAAGAAGTTATAGGTCAATTTCATGAAGGAGTCTATGGAGGATGCCATGCTTGGAGGGCTACAACATATAAAATCCTGAGGGATGGTTATTACTAGCCTAAACTTTTCCCAGATGTCAATGCTAAGGTACGAGCTTGCAGCCGTTGCCAATTCTTTGCAGTAAAACATAAACTACCAGCAATGCCATTGGTCCCAGTCAAGACAGAAGATCCTTTTCAACAATGGGGACTAGACTTCATAGGGGAGATTAATCCTCATTCAAGTGCTCAAAACAGATGGATCCTGACCACTACAGACTATTTCGAAAAATGGGTGGAAGATATCCCAACAAGGAAGGCCATTGATTTAGTAGTTATAGACTTCTTAGAAGAGAATATCTTGTCTACGTTCGGCTGTCCCAGAAAGATAGTCACAGACAATGCATAGGATTTTAAATCTATTGCAATGGTTAGATTTTTCCAAAAATATAATATTGTGCTGGGTCATTCCACAACATACTATCCTCAAGGAAATGGTCTAGCAGAATCTTCTAACAAGAGCTTAATTAGTATAATCAAGAAAGTCTTAAATGAAAATAAAAAATCTTGGCATTTGCATTTAAAATATGCTCTATGGGCAAATCAGATAGGCACAAAAAAGTCTATCGGTACTTCTCCCTTTCAAATGGTATATGGAATAGATGTAGTGTTGCCCATAAATCTAGCACTTCCTGTGATGAAACTATGGTAAGACGAGAAGGAAGAACCAAACCCTCTCACAAGAAAGATAAATCAGCTGATTGAAGTTCAGTAGCACAGGGCTGTAGTGGATGAAAAGTTGCATAAGTACCAGGATGACATGAAGATATTATTTGATCGTAAAGCCAAGGACAGGAATTTTCTCCTTGGGGATCTGGTTTTGAGGTGGGATGCTCGAAAAGAAGATTCAGGAAAAAATGGTAAATTTGATCATATTTGGTATGGACCATTTAAGGTAGCATCTTCTGAAGGAAAAAATTCATTTCTACTTGAAAATTTGGATGGTAAGATCTTGAATGCCCTTGTTAATGGGCATTTCTTAAAGCATTATATGGAATAATTAATTTATAGAAAATCTCATTGTATATACCGTTTTGTTTTTCATTTTTAGAAAATCCATTCTAATTTTGTAAATAAATAAAAATTAGTTAAGTTTTTATACCCATATAT
>ML782068.1:15998-34378 GCA_009831015.1 Picea engelmannii | reverse complement strand
TGTTTTATGGCTTACAGATTGTTGAACATCTCCTTTTATACCCTCGATACTATCTTTCACATTTTTGGGCTTTCTCATCAAAGTAGGAGAGATTATGTATTAACCTTGAAAATCAACAAATGATTAAATTCAGTAAGTCTAGTCTTCATAGTTCTTATTTTTTGACTAAAAGTGGTTATGTTTGGGTTGATTATGACTCTCTTAGGTTTCTTAACAGTTTGTCTGAGGATTTAATCTTGCTCAAAAGAAAACCCCTGAAAATAATCTTTCCCTTTTTCTCTACAGACTGAGGAGTTTTGAAAGTTGAGAAAAATTGGTCTAGAATAATCAAAACAGGTTGACGAACCTCTATTATAAATTTTTACACAGATAACCACCCCTGATATTTTAAGTATCACTGATTGCTCCCACTTCGTATGCACAAGCTAACTATAAGACAGATGGTGAAAGGAAATTCATATTTGATTGCCCCCATCTAGTCCCACAGACAATGAAAGGAAATTCATTTAAATGATTTCCCTCATCTAAATATAAAAGAAACAGATAACTTCACTGGGGTACTGAACAGGCCTGCTGGCAGTGAAGCAATATCTGAGTATAAATATATAATTAGCACTCGAAGCGGTGAAAGGAAATTCAGTAAAAAGGGACAGATAACTTCACCGGGGTACTGAACAGGCCCGCTGGCAGTGAAGCAAGATCTGAGGTGTCTGTAAGGATGTCATACTTATCTATCACTCTATTCTAGTTATCATTTTTTCGAAACTGGATATTCATCTTAAGTCAAAATAGAGCTCCCCAATTAAAAAATTATAAATTTTATTTCGATTGATGCAAGCTGAAATTTACAAAATCTGTTGAGTTTCCTAAGATTTTTCTAATCATCTTAATATTAACTTAAATTTAGAACGGGAAGGAGAATATTATGAAGAAGACTACAACTGAGTTTCAAGCAAATAAGAAGTTTTGAAAAGTTTTTCAAAGGTTTTATAAAATCTCTCTTTTTCCTCTCCTTTAGCAGTTTAGTAATGATAAACCCTTGACACCATTTACCCAATGAAGGCACTAAGTCTACATGTTCTCCTCGTCCCACAGGGAGACGAGGTCCCTAGTTGGAGCCTATGTTGAAACAAAGCTTAAATTTTTTGCCCTTAAGGCCTAGATTTTTATTTTTCGAGTTTTGTCTTTCTGAAAATAAGAGTTTCATCATTTCTAAATTCACGATACCTTTTATCAATTTTTTGGATAACGAACGGAAAAAATTTTACAAAAATATAAATTTTCCAACGCTCTTTCGAAAAATTATTTAAAACGTGTTGTAATTCTAAATTTGCGATTTTTAAATTTAAATGTTAAAGAAATCAGGATTTGGGGTTTTCTATAAACAGTTGTTTGATGCAAATTGAATCACGAAACCTCAATCCTCGATTTCCCAATACGTTTAAATCTTAATTAAAACATGAATTAATTAATTCTCTTTTAAGAAATTTTAAGAGTTAGGAAAATCATGTCATGATTTCAGGTTTCAGTGAGATCATATCTCCTGTCATCATGTTTCCCGAAATCCTGAACTATGAAAACCCGATCCACAGTTCACTTTAAATCAAACTATTTTTTGCTTCGGTCCAAATTGTGATTAGTAAGTTAATTAAAATAAATTAAGCCCGGTTTAAAAAAAGGGGCAAACCATCACGATTTCGCGATTTCAGGGATCGGACTTCATTGGTAACATACTTCTCAACATGAGGATTTCTAAAATCCTGATAGCGTCTAATCTCAATCAATTAATGTGATAAAAAACGTTTAAATTTTAATTAAAACATCGCAATTTCGCGATTTCAGCGATCGGGCGTTTTCGACGACATACCTTTCGACATCAAGATTTCCGAAACCCCAAAAAGTGATGTTTCCAGATTTAATCTATAATTAACACTAATAAATCTTCTTTCTAAAATAGGTTTAAAGGTAATCTTTCTTTAAGTTTTCATTAATGCTTCGTTTTCCGATTAAGTAAGTTTCTCATTTTATTTGAAAAAACTGAGAACTCCTAAGTACAGACATTAAATGCATATCTCTGAAAAATATCTTCTGCATTAAGGGCTTTAATTTCATGACAACTGTGCAAATCTTGTCATGTTTTAAAAAAAGTATTCAAAGTAAACATTCGAACCTCTGTATTTTCATTTTAAAGTTGAGCTTATTCATCCATTTTCTATGACAAGTTTTCAAGTCAAACGCAGAGCCATGGCACCTAAAAAGGCACCGAAGAAAAACGAAAACACACAGGAGGGTGATATTATCTCAGATACTACTCCACAAGCCATAAACTCCATCAAATCATGGACTCAAATTTCCGAATTGCTGGAGTACGAGCTAAAGAATGCTGACCTTGATTCTGAAAATCATCTCCGGGACATTGCCGAGTCTGAGCTTCATAAGGTTGTTGTGCGTCCGAGGCTGGTGGCATATACTGATATGATCGGCCAGGCTCTGGATAAGGTAGATATCCCAACAAGGAGCATTCAGAATGAGCAAGGAGCTATCATCGGCTCATTCAGGCCTGAGCACATTCAAGTAATGTATAAACTCTCGCCGAATCATAAACATACTTTTAATGTTGAATTTTTAGCTGTGTTTTAGAGAAAGGAATGTATTGAGGCAGACCAGACATATCCTGACATTATTAGAGGATGGGCGAGGTCTGAAGCAAAGTTTAGGGCTGATACTCATGGGATTTATGCTACAGCCTCCTTAAACGAATATATGGTTTATATAGCCATTATGTTATGCAGACTTTTCTGGAGAAACGATCCCTTCCACTTTCATGCAGAATGGGTACCCTTCTTAGAGGAAACTTCAAAAGGAAATGGTTTTAACTAGCATAAAATTTTGTCGGATAACCTAACACAAGAAATTTTAAATTACAAAGCAACCAAGTCAAAGGGACAACCAATGTCTTTTTATATGTTTGAATACATTATGGATGCAATCTATTTGATGACCCCCTTTCCATTAATGAATTGGAGTTGGAGAATCTCATTTCCAGAACCCATTCATAAATACCACTCGGCCCTTTGGGAAGAAAAAGCTAAAGAATTTTTTTACGAGGTTTGTCATTTTGTCATTATTCCTATGCAGAAATTATTTTTTGGATGCGAACCCCCTCGCATTTCTGATGCATTCATAAAAAGTCTTAAATCAGTTGTCGATTGGTTTATTGAGGAAAAATTTTCCTATATTAGGGTTTATGGTTGTTCCATTCCCCCCCACGCACTCCCAAAATTCCTACCAGACAGATTGGTGTGCAGAGAAATAGCTCATCAGATAGCCAATGGCGGTGTTGGATTGGAATTAAAAGCACTTTAGAAAAAAACATGGCCATCTTTCCGTGTTCATATTGGGAAATTTCCTTTATCAAATTTAGGCCATTCTAAGGTAGAGGCCGAGTCATTGGAAGAAGTGAAGTTAGTAAATATTGAGCACAAAAAATATGACCCCTACCAAATAATAAGTAGGCACTACATACATTGTAATCTAAAGGCATATGAACATGGAGTATCTATTTATGATGATATTTTTAAAGATGTTAAGTCTTATGAAGAAGTGTTGAACAGAATCTAGGCCTTGCCACCTGACTCATAGAATGGATTCACATATTTTCAAAGCCATAGGTGAAGCTGTCTACCTAAGATTTTACAAGATGAAATTTCGACCCCATCGCCAAAACAGGAAGAACCCCCTCCAGGGTTTGAAACTAATACTCAGGGTAAAGAAAATGACAAAGGTAAGTTGAAGAATACTGAGATACCTTCCCAAGATGGAGAGGGTTCTCAAACAAAAGAATCAGGAATGGATAAGGGAAAAGAGCCAGAAACAATTCCAGAAATCATGAAGAATGTTCCAGAAAAAATAGGAGGAACAGATTCAACAGAACTTGGTAGTCCTATCACCTCTTTAGCTCCATTACAGTCGACTTTTGGAACCCCCCATGAAGGAGTTTTATATGTCAGTGATCTAGATCCGATTTCAAGAGATGAAATCCCCCCATCAAATTACTTTTTCAGTAAAAAACAAAGAACAATCTTGAAACAGGAAATTCATCCAAGAGGAGAAGGAACGATTAAAAAGCATAGAGTTATTATAGATGGAAAGAAACTCAAGGATGGAGAGTTTGCTATAGAATTAGCAGGTACAATGGGTGCTATAGCATCACCAAACATGTATTCTGTAGGCAATTTAAAAACTCTGCTTGAACAGAAGGACCAAACAATAATCCAGTTGCAAGACAAACTAAAAGAAAATGAAAGAAATATTAGTTGGGGAATACAGAAGGGTCTAGAACAAGCTAGACTAAAGGATATGCAAGAAATCCAGAAATTGAATAAAGACTTGGATGAGGCAAAACACTTAATACAGGTCACACAGGAACAGGTTTGAAAGTTGGGAGAAGAAAACAAACATTTGCAAGATAAGATTATTTCTATTACTAACCAGGTAGTAGAACTAGAAAATTTCAAGACAAAAGTATTGAAGATATATTTGAGAATACAGGAAGAACAACAGAAAGTGTTCTTGAATCTGGAACTAATCCAGAATTATTTTCAGAAATCAAATAAGTCTTTGGAGAATGTGTTCTAGAAAGAAAGGGAGACAAAAGCAGCTAGAACAACTTTTCAGAAGGCAATGGCTTTCTCATCAAAGGAAGAAATTGGAAAGACTCAGAAATTATCTATTTCTGAACAGGTTAAAGGGGACATAATGATAAAAGTGTGGGAAGCAAAACTGGTCGAATATAAACGAATCACAAGAGAAGTTAATGAGGATTTCCAGGGAATCTTCGATCTCTTTGAAAGAGATTCATTGAATATCGGAATAGATGACTGTTCTGGATTATTAGGCGAAATTAATATTGCCAAGCACCAGCTAAGGTTAAAAGAAGAGCTGGAGAAAATGAAAACAAAGATTGCTAAAATTAAATTGATTAATATAAGAGAGATCAAAAAGTGGATGGTGACTTCAAATCTAAAGTTGAAAACTATTAAATTCACAGAAAGGATGATAGAAAGTCGGTTGCCCGAATTGCAGAAGAGATTTTTCTCATTTGAAGCAAATGAGATACCCAATGCTCCCAGGATCTTTGTGAAGTTTTTAGGGAAATGCATTCAATGTATTGATGCGGAAAAAGGAAGTTCATCAACGCAAGCTTAAAACCTTTTTAAATGTTTTTATTATTAGAAATTAAAAAGAAATTGTAAACAGTTGACATTGTTTTTTATGTAACTGAAATATTAGGAAGTTGGTTAGTCACCAACGAGAAAATTTGATGAAAATGTATAAATATAGTTTCTAAAGGCTGAGAAAAGGCTTCAAAAATTTTGGAGAGAACCATTTTATAATATCAGTTTTCAAATACATCAGAATATAGATCACAAACAAGATTCTGTATCCTGCAACTTTGTAGCTATGTGTCGTCTCCCTGTTTATTATACTTTGTTGAATTTTTCCTTTAATGTTTTTTCTAACAAGTAATCAATTTGAATTTATATACATCATTGATTTATATTTCAGATTGGTTTGGATGTCAAATGATTTACAGTTTTTCCTCTGAAATCACTTTTAGTAATTTTAAGACCTGTAAAACTTTTCTTCCTTAATCTTAACTCTTGTTAGAAACTTCATTTTTCTTTCATCATTGTGTATTGAAATATGAGATTCTTTCTTGATAAAAGCCTCATATTTTTCTGTAGTGTTTATTTGTCGATTACAATTCTTGAAATTGTTACAAAACCAGGAAACGACCTCGAATGTGTTTACATTACTATTTTGGGTTTTTAATTTATTTTTCTTGTTCTCATCTCTGGAAATTTGAAGTAATAAACTGATCAAAATCCCTTTACAAATAAATAAAGTTTTATCATCCTTGACTGTCCCAAGTAGCAGACAACCCAATGTTGAACCAGGCCTTCAAGATCAAACCAGTATTGCCTTGAATTTATTTAATACCATTTTATAAACAAAAACTAACCGGGTTGAGTTAGAACATTCATGGGTTTCTATTGAGCGAGACATTAGCATCCAAGAACAACAGGAAGCAAGACAGAGATAGTTGAGAAATTGATTCTGTTTTAATCTTCCTTTGATTTATTATTCTCAAATCACTCTTTTAAATCCTTTACGGATGCCTTGATGGTATGCTTTATAGCCTTAAAGCATAAACTTAGGAACAACACCCTGCCATGTCAACATTGTACAGACTGTACGGACTATACAGTCAAGAAAATTTTTCTTGTTTGGAAAAATGAACATAACACGATATCTCACTCATATGATGTCCATTTGAACTTGTTCAAGTTGCATTGGGATCGTGAGGATGAGGCCTATGCACATGTACTTTTTGAAGTGATTATGAGCACTTTGATTTTTTGAGCAAAATTTTATCCCCTAGATCATTGGGACTCTCTCACCTTTCAGAACCCAATTCTTTCTTGCATTTGGAATCTCCTTCCAGGATTCACCCTTTGGAAAATTTGGAAAGAAATAAATAAAATAATATTCCAATCGAAGGCTTCACCCCCCACCTCCACTTGGGAAAGAATCATGAAGCTAATCCTAGAAATTATCAAAAGGAGACACTGGACACCTGAGGAGTTAAAGTGTAGTTCAGGGGAATGATTTATCCTTCAAAACTAGCACCTCATCTTGGCTAACATGCCCACTACTGTAGTGGTCAACTTCCACACTAGTAGCCCGATCACCTGGACCCCCCCACCAACTGGATTCATAAAGATAATTTTCGATGGGGCTTCAAAAGGAAATCTGGGTCCAACGGGCTTCAGGGCAATCCTCAGGAACTCAAATGAATAAATCCTCCACCTAGTAGCAGGCTTTCTAGGAGTCAACACAAACAACGTTGATGAGCTCTGAAACCTCCTAAGAGGAATCAAGGTTGCAACAGACCATCATTACAATAAGATCATTGCGGAGGGGGATTCCCATATCATCATCTAGCTCATAACCAAAATTATTCATGGAAAACACCCCCTGGAACTCTCACTCAGTTGGAGACTCTCAGGACTCTTAGAGGATTTTAGCTCCCTCCTACAGCCTAGCATTACCATAATCCCCTCTCACGTGAAAAGGGATGCAAATAAAGTTGCAGATTTCCTGAAAAATGAAGGTGTTGACACCATGATCAAGTAGATCCACTGGAATGCCCAAACTTCACCTTGCACTGATCTCTCAAATAGTTTCCAAGACTTAGCCAAAATGGACTCCCCAACCCTGAATGGGGTGACATGAAACACATCAATGCCACGTCACACCAAGCCAGGCTAGGCCATAAATAAGGTAGTCTAGATCTCATCCCCTCATCATTAAGTATGAGAGCCAACCTTAATTTTCATCCTCACACTATCGGACTTATCCCTCACGTGAATAGACTGGAGGAAAAGAAAGCAAATTATGGGGGGGCAATAATGGTAGCTGTCCCATCGTTCCTCCCTATTTTCATCCATCTGTGCTTCAACTGTCTCCATTTCTCCTTCCGTCTGCACCAGGCTAGCAGTTTCATGCTCTAATGTGGCCATTGGAACACCTCCTGTAACTTAGCCATTCGAATTGTCATCTCGATGCCAAGGGAGAGGGGAAAGTCACGTCACGACCCTACCTGGTACACCCTGGCTATAAGAAAGAAGCGACAATAGAGCTTGAGAGAGATATTTCCATGGTGTGCACTCAGAGAATTCAGACAACTCACAGGGAAAGGATGACCTAGTCACCTCCAATGGCATACATGGAAGAGGTCATCCCAGAAGAAACCATATAGACTCCTCCAGAGTCTCTTCTTTTCACAGTGCTAGAAAATTGGCAGCTTCCAAGAAGCCTCCCTGAGGAAGATACTCAGGCAATCAATGCGTCTCACCACAAAACCAACACCATGTAGGCACAATTGGAGGAGTTCCACATATTCTACTTCAAGGAGGAGTTCCTGAAGGATATCCTCCACATGGCCTCTCAAGATGTCACAATCTCAGTTGGTTACGATCCTTAAAAATCCACTGAGTGGGAAGAGGACCCTAGGAAGTAGGTAGGAGCACGGGGACAGAGAATGATAGTAGAGCAATAGGATAGAGTGGAGGCTGGAAAGCAGGCTGCAACAAGAAAGGTTGTCGATGGTGGCACTTCGAAGGAGGGTGTCGAGGTCCTTGCACCACCTCCCATATCGTTTGCACCAAAACAATGGTGTGTCCCACCGCCCTTCTTCCACCCGGAACAGTTAGAATTGGTGTTTGAACTAAGAAGCCAGATGGAATACTAGGTCTACCATGTCACACTCATGAGCCAATGCATATACATGTTGTACGAGGCTTTCTCCAATGCGCTAACAGGGAAAAGATGTATGACTTGTGTGTGACCTTATGCTTTGCCATCTCATAATGGACTAGAAGATGAAGACCCCGACAAGGCCACCTCTAGAACAAATAGGTAATTTCTTCTGGTTATGTTTATGGTTATGTTTTCAGGCTCTATTTAGGAATTCAATCAGCTCAGACTCTTTACCGTTTAGTCTATTTTCAATTTATGTTTTCATGTTTAATGTACAGATTATAGGCCGCCATCTGTCTTGGTTTCCTCCAGGCAAAGAAGATGGAAAACCGCCTCTTTTGGACATGGATATCCAAGGCTTCCAACTATTCTAGTTTCCTCTAATTTGAAAGAATAACTGGCAAACTAAGGACAGGTGTTTCCTTTTGCTTATGATATAATAGGATCTACCCTCTTTTTTACTTAAAAAAAAAAAACCTTATATTTGAACCTTGTACTTCATCTACAAATATATTAGTTAGGTTCAATCGATGATTATCAAATGGGATACATATTCACCAAGCCTTTGATGAGGATATGTTTCTAAACTCTCTACCAAGTTAATGTTCAATTGATGATCATCAAATGGCGTACATCTCCACCAAGACTTTGACTAAGCTAAGTTTCTAAAATCGGATCTCTATTACAAGTGAAAGATGTAGCATGCGTGAAACATGATCAACATCTCATATTCTTCCTTATACTTACATGTTGAAAGGGGATCAACATCTCATATGTTGTGTGAAAGGGGATGTTATCATGGACTAGACTTCACTTAGGTTTATTAGAAAATAAAAATCGTGCAAAAGATAATCTCCAAATTTCCATATTTAAATTTATTTTATCCTCATACCCTAGGATCTAACAATGTTATTTCTAATTATTCTTTAATCATAACATAAATATTGTGCTCCTCAATTGGTTGTTAGTTTTGCAATGAACTTATTTAGGTCATGCACTCATAGCTAGCACCCAGGGTGGAGTTGACCTGGTCCACCCAACTCACTTGGTGGCTTGAGGAGTCATGCGACACCACAACCTTTCCAACTGAGTGTTCTTGGCTCAGAATATGTTGTAAAAATTATAATCTTTATCAATTTCAGTTAAGACAAACATTCAAAATTTAGAAAAATTGCACAAGTAGACAATACACACAATGTACATAGTGAGAGATTGTGTAAATGAGAATCCTCAACAGGGCCTAAATCCCAAGTATTGTTACAACATATAATATCTTACAACAGTGAAATAATCAGTTCATAAGAGCATACAACTCAACAAATACATACCACTGACTTCTTTGTCACATACATCTATTGCAATACAACTCAACCTGCAATCACAATTCTCATCGCAGACTTCGTCGCACCTTTTCCAAACTCTCATTCATTGTACTCAACGTTCCATGTGGTCATCCACACCCTTCATCGCGTTTTTCACTCTATGTGTGCCCTAACCTAGTCAAGAATTATTTTAAGGATGGAAATTTATCTCAAAACATAGAAACCTTGGTGAATCTTACTAGTCCTTACTATGCAAACTATAAAATGTTTGGCGATATTTTTCTAAAAATATTCAAATTTCTAAAGATTTATATATTTTCTATAAAATTTGGGCTATTGTTAAGGTAAAATAATTTTATTCCATAGAATTTGGGATAATCACTTTTAGAAAAAATGGAACTTGGTGAATCTGGTTTTTGGAAAAAGCATGGAAAATGATCCCATCAGCTATATATAGCCCCTAGAATTTTCCCTGACCATATCTCTATGTTCAAATACTACCATAGAGTCACCAAGCTCAAATTCAATCAAACACACCAAGTGTGCACCCAACCAATTTCCCCAACTCACCTGGATCTCCCTTTGTGCAAACCTACTTCATCACATCTCATTCTCTACATGCCAAGACAATCAGTTCATGGAACAAATCACCAGAAGCTCTTTCATGTTGGCCAGTCACTCCACATACTTGCTTTGTTCCTTCTATCCCTAGAACTTTCCTTCTCTATCGTAGACCCAACACTTAGCCAAAACTTGGACTCATCAAGTTATTGGCTCATTTTTTCACCTTTCACCTGATCTTTGATTGATCACCCACCCCACCAATTTCTTTTTCTATCACTTCATGAATTGTTTCCTTTGTTGGTTGAATGTCTTAGAGACTCACCTCCACACCTTTATATATGTTCCACCTCCGACCAAGAAAATCATCACATCTATTGATGTTGACATGTATGTTCAATGTTTCACATCCCCTTAACATGTAAATCCGACCTCAAGTATGGGTGTGCTCAAGCGACTCACCTAGCCAATTCTTCGAGCACCCCATGGGATTGTTTTTTTGACCCACCGAGATTCCAACCAACACCCAATACTTTTCCAACCAACCCATCTCTTGGGTTTGCATGTCCCTTAAATGTTTCAAGATGACTCATCTAAGAACACCATCCCTTGCCTTAGCTAGCTTTTCTTTTGGTGATGTGCTCTAGTCTTTTCTCGCGACCCTTCACCAAGATATTTGATTGGTTAATTTGTGTCACAAGCCACCTTCACCATACATTATATTTTCATCACATATTGATTGAGACTCCTTTTGCATGTCACACACCCAAGGTTTATCGACTATCCCGATATAAAGGCATCACAATCACACTTCAATATGTTTAGTGCACTCCTACCACTTACTATATTCTATAAACCCAACTCGTGTAGGTCACCACCACGTCAAGTTAGTTGGGCACGCATGTCTTTAGCCATGAACCTTGCATCCTCCACCACATAAATTATTTTTCTACCTCGGCAATATCTCCAAAATATTTGATATCCACCTCTTCTTGAAGTTATGTTCCCTTATGTGACTAAGTCCATTGGAAACCCCAAGTCTCATGCCTACTAGAAACCCCAAATTTCTATCAAATGGAAACCCCAAGTTTCCCTTTTTCATGTTACTTCATCTATCTCCTGCATGATCTCTTCCAAAGTCATTCTGACCACTTCACCTGTATAACGAATGTCCTCCACCCAACTTCGTTGTGTTGACCCATGCACCAACCTCTCACCCATGACCAAACACATTATTTCTCACTAATATGCCCAAAACTCAGACTTTGTCCTTAATGTTACACGTCTTCATCTCCTATTGTGATGACTACCAAATTGTCTAAGTGTTGAACTCTATGGGACCATTGTCGCCTCCATACTCCAACCAAATTCCATGATTATGAACATAGATAGCTCCTACATAATGGACTGTTAGGGTGATCAATATGACTATCACACCCTATCTATGAATATGCACATCCCCATGTCCTCAAATTCATTCCTATCCAAAAATCCCATCACTCTATCCAACTCCAAATAATAAGTTAAATTATTTCTCCTTGCGTCTGGCTACCAAATTACCTCACCAACTCAACACACCAATCCTCTAACAAGTTTCCTCTCCACATACCAACACACCCACTGATGTATTCACTATGCCAAAGTGAGGTTTCCTCCTACTCCAACTCACAAAATCACACTCATAAAAATATGTTGTGACACCCTCATCCAAGGTGCCCCACACCACACCACCTTCCTCATGGAAATGCATATCTCCAAGTTAGTGATGGAACCTCTCCATGATGTTCCCAAATCCACACTTTCTTCATCATGAAAATGTATATCTCCAAGTCTGTGATGGAACCTCTTCATGAGGTTCCCAAGGCCACATTTCCTGCTTCCTAGAAACATGCCAACTCTTTGTCTTCTCAACAAATGGTGTGTACCCAATAGCCACCACCAAGTCTATTAGAGTACATGTTGTTGGACTTGTGCTCCTTACGAAAGTACCTCAACACCAACTTGACTTATGTTTTCATGCATCCAACTCCTCAAGTCATTATGTACTTAGTTGAAAGTCATATATACCCATGGATTTCCTTCAAAAGTTCAAAATGGTTATGAGGTGATGATCCTCACTCCCCGCTTCTTCCACATTTGACTTTGAGTTTGGATGAGTAAGTTCCTCCACACACTACCCCATCTCAACAATTAGATTTTTTTCCAAAATTGATTCTTCCAACCAATCTCGCTCAACCCCTTCACAACTATGTTGGAAACATGGTTACTTAGGTTGCATCTCCCTTGTGATGTATTTGGAAATTTTTTTGATGGGTGTCCTCAACTCATCCTCACACTATTTATTTTGGCACTACAGAATTTGCAACCAATATTTCTTCTCCAATACAGAATTCACCGGTGTATCAATTGTTTTCAACCTTTGTTCTCTCTAGACCAATCCTCCCAAGGTCACCATGGCTGGAATCACCCCTTGTTGATGCATCAAGTTACAAGGTTTTTCCACACTTCCATTGAATCCTTCAATCATCTTTATCACATAAATATTGGGTATTCGTCCAAGCTTCATCTTCATCATCATGGTCATACTTAGCATTTTAGCTTCATCCAATAACACCAAGTGACTTGTGTGTGAGAGTGGAACTGCCTTGGAAAATATAAGAAATTATTGACCCAAGAACAATGCATGATCATACAATGGAGAAACCATCAATTCCCAATTGAAAAACCAATTTCCAACTCTCATAGGTGTGGAGCAAACCACCCCAATTTCCAGTTCCACTTCTAAGTTGATCACCTTGTACATGGTTGTGTTGATCTCAATATTACAATGGAGAAAATTCATGTTCCTCTCACTCACAAATATGTGAGGTTTCACATCCTCCAAAGTATCCACCTTCACCCCACTTGCTGTCGCATCCAGAAAGAAAAGTCCTTCTCCTTCACCTTGTGAATGTTTTCCATGACCTTTATACTTGAACTCATCTAGACATGATAACAAAGAATCCATTGCTTCAAAAATATCCTTTGAAGTTTTTGTCATTTGGAATACTTCCACCATATGAATAGGCTTCTCCTCTTCCTATTTCACTTGGTCTTCTTCCAACCGTTTCAACTTAGTCTTAATTGGATAGTGTGTTGTGAAGTGGTTTTTGTCGTAAAGAAAACATTGAACAAGTCTTCCTCTATGTTCAAGAAACTTATTCCTTTTTTCAAAATATCATTTTCCTTTGGCATCCTCCTTATTGAGTGACCCAAAAATTAGCATCCCTATAGAATCAGTTCCATACAAAATGTTCCTCACCTTGTCGTCGCTGTTAGCACTCAAAAACGCACCGACATTTTTGAAGGAAAGATGCCTAATATTTTAGGGAAATTTTCAATAGCTTCCTGAGCTCCAAATCCAAATTTGATTGCACCATTGGAAATATTATGATCTGTAGTTAAAAATCGACTATTTGAACGTGCAAAACGGATATGCCATGGCTGAGAAAATTGATTTTTCCCAAAGGCAGTTTTTTCTGGAAATTCTGACTTTCGGTGGTTTAGGCGAATAGGACGACTGTTCATTAACCACCGAAAGCTGCTCTTTCGGTGGATAATTCACATAGAAGATTTCCAGTTAACCACCGAAAGCCTGTAACTGCCAGAATGAGCAAATTTTTTCCCAGATCAGAAATTTTTGAATCAGAATGCGTTGAAACCTCTTGGAATAGACATGTGGTGAATTATCAAGTCTAGCACAACAATTATTTTTGACAAATGGTGGAGAAAGGAGGTGTTTCAAAGTTTTTTGATGTCTTTAACAAAGGCAGAAAAGAAGGACACCTGGCCACATCAGCAAATTCGACTTAGTCTCTATTTGAAAGTCATCATTTAGCCTTGGGAGGCTGTTCTACACTACACCAACAATCAATAGAAACAAATCTGGGATTGGCCTCATTTTGAGGAAGCATCCCACTTATTTTGCAACAGATTTTGACTTGCTATTTTTAGATGATTTGATCCATGTTTTGAGGATCTGAAGACTGTTTGTAAAGGCTATAAAGCCTAAGAACTCAGACAGAGAAAAGGTTCGATTCTGGATACAGTAATGCTCTTTGTACTCAGAATTTTCATTTGCTAATACAGATCACAGGTTTCTTTCCATTTTGGTGGCAGTTTTTCATATTTCTTCTTCACTGTTATATTGTTGTCAAACATTGAATAGTTGTTATCCTATTGTTTGGTTCATGACATTATAATCAGTTCCTTTAGTTGTTTATTAGACCCTACTTTGCACTGGTTTATGAATAATCTTTTCTTCATCCACTGAAAGTTATTTTACTGTTTAACCAATCTTGGAGAGCACTGTCTATTTGTTTATCATTTTGATGTCTGAATTCCATAAGTTTAATTGAGTTATCCCATTGATCCACCTTTACAAAATACAAAAACATTCATTTCTTAAGTTACCAAGCACCTTTGATCTGCAACCACAAAGGGTTTCTTGGAGTGATAACAAATTGGCGCCATTGTCGGGGAGAGGAGATCGAAGCTCAGCTTCCTTGGGAGATAACATAGATCTAGCTTTGATGATAGACAAATCCTAGACATCATTTGGTTGTAATCATCTATATGGCGACTCCATGAAGGACGAATTCAGTGGCGACTCCATGAAGGACGAACTCAGTGGCGACTCCATTGTTCAGAATCTGTTGGTGACTCCACTGGTATGACATGAACAGGATCTTGGTAAAGAGGTATGCGTTTTGTGATTTTTCAAGCATTGTTGGTTTCCCTAATCAAGTACCTACCAGAGATGAATGGGAGAACAATCTTCCAAGATTTCGTGGTGAGGAGTGGGAAGTGTCAGCTGAACACTTGCTGGATTTCCATGAATTCATTGACCGGCTTGAAATTGTACATGAAGATGTCAAAATTAAGCTGTTTAAGTTTTCTTTAGAGGGAATTGGTCTTGACTGGTGCTGGTCTCTTCCGGATGCAAGTATTAGCTCTTTAGCAGAGTTTCATTCTGCTTTTCATGTGTTTTGTAAAGATGATTTCTCAGCTGATCTTCTTTTTCCTGATTGTTGTCATGAATTTAATCTCTCGAAATTAGAACTTCAGGAAGAGTATGCTGCTGAAGAAGATACTCTTCATCATGATCAGGAGATAAATGATTCACACTATGACAATCTTAGTGATGCTTTTGACATCATATCAAATGCATCTACTGTTGTTAGTTGTCATGAAGATCAGGTTTTTATCTCTGAAAACCTTGAAGATGTTGAACAGACTGATGGATTTACAAGTGACAGTTTCAGATCTGCAGTGGTTAAGAAAGATAGCCTACAATGTCCAGATTTGCAAGGACTGTCTAATTTTCCGCTTCCCAGATTTGAATCTGCAGCATATGTTATGGGCAGCCCACATCTTCCAGACTTGCAGAAAAAGGAAATTCACAGTAGATATGAAGAAGAAGGCGAGGATCTGAAAGGTCCAGATCAGCAGTGCGTCTTATTTGTTTCTCCAGCAGAGATCCCGCAACCTACATTCAACAGAGAGACCAATGAACTCAGCCAGCAGCAGTTTGGTTCTCAATTGGACCAACAACGAGGAGAGGTATTTCATCATGTTTTTCATGATACTTTTGCTAACTATTTGGATTCCATGAGAAGTATAAACCCAAGGATATTTTTGTCAAAAGGAGATTATTTGTATCATCCGCTCAAATCTTTCTTCTGCATGATATGGTCTTTATTATTGTTTGGGTTAAGATTCAGCATGATAGCAGTAAATCAGTTTCTTACTTGGTTGCATTGGAAATTTGATCTTACTTGATAAATCTGCCTCTACCGGATAGTGTAGGAGTAGATAGAGGAATAAGCTCCCCATACGAGCAGTTAGATCCTTTCAATTATTGTTTGTTGAATAAACAAACAGTCTACAGGCAGGTTTTAAGTTTTCATGGTGAAAGCTGAAACAGGGCAGAACACTACAGCCATAGGGATTTCTCTTCTAAATGGCAAGCAATTTTTTGAGAGGTGGGTTGCAAACTCTTCAAGAGGTTATGGGTCAGATGTTCATTACAGAGGAAAGCAAATACAAAGAACAAGCATCTTGAGTTAGAGGAGCAGATTACCAAAAGGGAGGCAGAAGATGAGGGAGAAAGGTCTGCATGTTGAAAAAGAATGTTCCTTTGAGCAGGAAGTTTTAGTTGGAAACTTAGATCAAAATTCAAGGTTACAAATCAAGGAAGAACATAACTCTTTTGATAAAGATTCTCGTCTGGACCAACATCAAAATGAACCCTTATCCTATTCAAAGACCTCAGACTATTATATTGAACATATTTCAGGTCAAGGTAGCACATCTTACCCTTGTAGATCTTCTGTGTCATGGAAGGAGCCTTCTATTGGTGCACTAGGACCCAGGTTTTCACATGTAAAGACCAGTTCAAGAAATCTTCCAAGTGGCTCAGCGAATACAGGAAAATACCAATTGTTTTAACAAAGTGGAGACCTTGCACGTTTCTGTTCTCAAACTGATAGTTAAAGCCTCTGATTTTATGATGCCGCGAACTAGCATCAATTCAAAGGTTTGTGGATATTGCATTTCATTATCTCCATTTGAGGCTTGGATAAATGCCAGTGATTTTGGATTCAGAAAAGTCTTGTCTGGTTTGTAAATGGACCTGCAGAAGACGCCTTCAACCTAGCTATAAATGGTAGGTCCTTAGCCACCGAAAATCTTATCACATTCAAAATTTAAAACTTTCATGCTCTTGCACACGCCAAACGTCAAGCGAGCCTGTGAGCCTGTTCATTGTTATAATCTGCAAAGAAGAGGTGGTGTCTATCTTTGTATGGAAACGTTGGGCATCACACACTCAGGGTTTTTCCTCAAGCTGCAATGGACATGTGGCAATGTGAGATCTATGGATCAAATCTAGGGTGGGGATTTGAGACAACTGTGGAGGTACTTTCGAGATTGTGCAAGATCAAATTTGACAGTGGAGATGGCCGAATATCAGAAGATGAGGTCAAGGAAGTTATTGGGCTAAGTGCTTCTACAAATAAATTGGCGCCGTAAATCTCTCATCCTGGCGTGCAAAATCAGCTCCAAATCCGTTCAAGGTGGCTAAAGAATGGTCGAAAGTTTGGCAAAATTCATCATCCAGATGGTGGGAATCGCGACATATTTGGTAATTGTGTTGGCGTTCTATTTGTTTTTGGGTTTATTCCTTGGAAACAATGTTTTAGAGACCACTGTAATTACCATATTCTTGTGTGTGGCATTTTCTGTGATGGTTATGTTTCTAAGGTGTTCCAGCATAGACCCAATAGACAAAAACTCGTTGAAGAATTCTGGAACAAAATTTTCAGGGAATTCTTTCGGGCGTAAGAAAAGTCAATACGCTTATCTCTAGGGCATGATTTGGAATCTGCATTGCCTAAATTCCCAAAACAACCTAAGACAAGTATCAGTGCTTGGAGACTGATAAAGTTGACCGCAGATGAAGCAATGAAAGCAACAGGTCGGGCATTTTTTTCTTCCATTCCTCAGTTTCCTATTACACATGGGATCAAATGCAATGATCATTACGCCTTCAACATTGGATGCTATATTATTTGAGCTATTGGTGATACTGCTTTTACGTGTACCTGTCAATGAAAGCCCGGTGTTCCTTCTCTATCAAGATTGGGCTTTGGGACTCATGTTTCTGGACAAGACTGGTAATGCTAAGTCAAATGGCACCATTGGTAGATCCATATACTATAATTGATGAATAGGATGTGATCCTGTATATCACTTCCTTGTAGAGTTACAGGGGAAGGAGCATAATGATGATTGTTTAAATTAGAACAGAGACATGCCCATCAACAACAAAGAAGGGATGTCAATCATGTTTCTCTTAATGGAGTATCTAATGGCATAAATTCTGAGAACATGCTATGACAGTCAACAAGTGAATGTCGTGGCAACTAAAATTTATGAGGATCACCTGAAACATCCACACCAAAGAGATGGGGATTCACCTGGACAACTTCTTGATACAAACATAACTGCTCTGCTCAAAGTTGTATCTAATCCTTCTGGGGTGTTACTGCAGCGAGTTCAGGCTCGATCTCAACAGATGAGTGTTAACGCCCAGGAAAACAGAATGATGTTAATGTAGTTTTGAATCAAAGG
>ML782067.1:1185876-1197426 GCA_009831015.1 Picea engelmannii | reverse complement strand
ATTTTTCTATTTTTAATATATATATATATATATATATATATATATATATATATATATATAGATAGATAGATAGATATGCGAGATAGATACTAAAAAAAACTATAATGTTGGAGTTCCTTGTTTGTTTCCAAGGAAAATATGGACATAACTTTTGTTATTGTAGTGGGTGATATGAACACCCATCTTTGACGCAACACCCCACCTTAGGAAGGTCTACTTACCTCTGGATCTATGGATCTTCGTATTCCTCTGAGCCGAAATGGCTCCTTAGTTCCCACTGGAACCTTCAATGCAAATAAAGTCACAGACATCCTTCTATGAACCTCACCTATGTGAGAAGGTAATAGGCACGAGCCTCCACTCCACGTGATCACCGGTGCGACCGCAGACTTAACCCGAAAAGGCTTTTAGGATTTCGCGACTTCGCGATTTCTATTGTGAGCCACCTAAACTCCTTCGATATCCGAAACCCCGAAATGGGCAAACGGTCTCTAGCTCCACCCTTATGCTTCAACCACATGACCTCTAGCCAAACCCTAGGGTCTCACCTCCGAGCGCATCAGGATTTCGGGACTCACGAGTTTGCGATGCAACTCTTCTCCCTTTTCCCGAAGTCCGAAATCATGACTTCCTTAACACAGATCAACAATCCTGAACCTCGCATGATCCGACAGTCCAGATCCTTCTTTCACAAAGTTTTACAAAGTTTGAAATTCACAAATCAAGACTTCATGACTCACGATCTCCGAGTCACAAATTCCTCCACACTCTCGACTTCTGAAATGTCGAGATTCAAGGCACCAAATCAAAGTCTCTCGCCCCTTCAGATATGATGGCTGCTATCTCTCCTAAACTTGTGAATGTTGAAGGCCTCTCGCCCTTAACCTCCCTCCAACTCCACTGGATCTAACGATCCACGGATATTGACACTTCTCCCTCCGAGAATTTCCACCTTTTGTTCATGCTCTCGATAATTCCTTGCCAAATAACTTGGCGTCAACTCTTCTAAGCTTATTTCTGCAAGATGACTTCGACCTCACCTTTTATTCGAACTCTTTGAAGTCTCTATCCTTCCTAAGCTTGATCCTTAATGAAAACTCAAGGATTCTAAGGAATATTGTACGCACTCCTTGTGGCCTTCAAGATAATCTCTGATTATCTGATATCTTCCAACTATGCGCACTCCTTGTGACAACAGATCTTCAACCACTCACTTGGGTTGGAAAAGTCTAAAACTCTACCTAGCCTGTGCACACCTTGCATGGCTCTGTGCTATACTTGCACTTCCATTGGTATAAGATCAACGATATCTCTCCTAAGATTTCTAAGATAAAACGCAGAACATGTCGACGCACTCCTTGCAGACTTTCACTACACTTCCTTGCAGGAATTCTCACAAAGAGAAACAATTGAAACTTATACTCTCCCTCTCACAGAATTCATACATTCAACATGAAATCACGTGCATACACAACACTTAAACAAATGCATAACAAAGTATATAAGAAAATTGTAAACATACCATTCAATAGATGCAAACAGTAACCATAAAATACCATGAAATTGAATCAAAGCATTCTTATATTAATCCAAGTGATTTTGTACATGTTTTCTTCAGCAACAACTATCTACTCATACAACTTCTACAATCTATGTTCTTATCTTCTCTCTTTCTCTCCTATGCTTAATTACAATAATGAGGATTGATACAATACATTCAAGGGAGTCTTCTTAAGTTTTCCCTCCTACAAATCTATGTTATCCTATCTAATTAAAATCTCTATCTTCTTTACATTCGTTACAATAAATTCCTACAACCGACAGATGAGAGCAATGCTCAATATCTGCATTACAATCCCCAAAACATTTAAGATCAATTATATATTTTCAGATATTACATTAATGTGGCATCATTTGAATTTCAAAATATCTTCTAAATGCGTGCAGGTGTATATCCAACTATCCTCCACATGCGCTTGCTTTGCTGGCGATGCTTGTGCATCATACTCCTCTGGCTGAAAAATTGATGGACTCCTTTCCATGAGCTCCTATACTATCTCGCCATGTTTCTGGATATATTCTTCTCTTTCCCAATTGGCATCTTCAATCGAGTGTCCCTTCCATTTTACCAAGTATTCAAGATATGTCTTCCTCCGGGTCTTCTTGCTAACTCTCTAATCAATGATCTTTTCCATCTGCGACTTTTCATCTGCAGGCATCTGTTTGACCCATTGAATCTCTTCTTGGTTCTATGCTCCTCTTACCTCATCTTCTCTGTAAGGATACATATCTTCTATGTTGAATATGGGCGATGTTCCCACACCATCTGGCAATTTTATCTCATAAGCATTTCCCTCAAATTTTCATAAAAGTTTACATGGCCCTATATTTTTCATCTTCAACTTATTATACGTTCACCTTGGGAACCTTTCTTTTCTGAGGCATGCTAAGACTAAATATACCACTTCCAATTGAAACTCTCTCCTATGTTGATCTGCTCTGCGCTTGTATTCCTGGTTGGAACTCTGCAATTGTTCTTTAATATTATCGTGGAGCTCCTGCATCTCTGCTGCAAAATCTTTCGCTCTAGCACTCCTGAACTCATTCTTCTCTAAGTCTCTCAACTCAGATACTCCTCTCATTTCCATTCCATACATTATCTTGAATGGGATTTGTCTTTTGCTTTTGTTAGGTGAGTCATTATATGAAAATTTCTCTTTCGGCAGAATCTAATCCCACTGATTGTGATGTTCAGCTAATATACTCCTCAATAAGTCCACCAAACTTCGATTTACTACCTCAGTCTATCCATCTGTATGAGAGTGATATGTTGAGCTAAAAGATAGATTCGTCTCCAACTTCTTCCATAGTGTCCTCCATAAATGACCAACAAATTCGGTATCTCTGTCTGAAACAATACTCTTGGGTAAACCATGAAGTCGAACAACTTCTTTGAAAAATAGATTTTCAATGTATGTCGCATTACTGGTTTTTTGACATGGAATAAAATGTGCCATTTTTCAGAATCTTTCGACTACCATGAATATGGAATCATAACCTCTATGTGTCCTCATTAGTCCTAACACAAAATCCATGCTTACCACGTCCCACAACCTCTCTGGTTATGGTAATGGTCGATACATCCCTGAATTCTGTCTTTTCACCTTTCTGTGCTGGAAACTTCTACATCTATTGACAAATTTTTTGGCATCCTTCCTCATTCCCGGCCAATAATATAAATTGTTCAGTTGCACAAATGTTTATCATGGCCAAAATGTCTAGCCAATCCCCCACTATGTTTTTCCTTTAAAAGGTTTTCTCTCATAGAACTCTTCGGGATACACAACTGATTTCCTTTAAACAACAGTCCATCTTGAATCAAGTATTCAATCCATTGTCTTCTATCTCTCAGAACAGGATTCATGCATGCTTCACCAACGTACTTGAAATCTGAATCATTGTTGTACATTTCCTTAAGGCTATCAAAACCTAAGGTCTTCACACGAAACTCCCGCGGAATCAAACATTTCGTGCTCAATGCATCAAAAACCTTCTTAGCATTCCCAGAAATTTGCTTTATGACAAAAGTTAAGTTTTGCATAAATTCAACCCATTTTTCATGTTTCTGGTTCAATTTATCTTATCTGATTACAAACTGTAAGGTCTGGTTGTCTCTATACAAAATAAACTCTTTTGGAACTAGGTAGTGCCTCCATTTCTTCAGCGCTTGTATAACTGCATAAAACTCTTTATCAAATGTGGAATAATTCCTTTTGGCATCGTTCATCTTCTCACTGAAGTATGTAACTTGCCTATTGTCTTGACTTAAGACTACTCCAATCGCAAATCTACTTGCGTCACATCTCACTTGAAATGTTTTACTGAAAACTGGCAGAACCGGAACTGGTTGTTCAATTATCTTCTCTTTCAACAACTTGAAACTTTTCTCTGCTTCTTGTGTCCAATGAAAAGATTTATGTCTTTTCTTTACTGTGTCCATCATTGATGCAGAAATTCCAGTAAAATTTCTGATGAACTTCCTGTAAAAACTGGCTAGTCCATGGAATCTTTTAACTTCAAAGATATTCCTCGATGATGGCCATTATTTAATCGCTTTTACCTTCTTCGAATCCATCTTTAACTCATTCGAAGAGATCACAAAACCCAAATAAATGAGTTTTGTCTTCATGAAAGACAACTTCTTTAGATTTATCAACAACTTCTCTTTCTGCAACCTCCTCATTACTAGATTTAGATGTCTCAAATGTTCTTCCTCAACCTTACTGAAGACTAACATATCATCAAGATACACAATCACAAACTTCCCGATGAAATATTTCAAGACTTCATTCATTAATCTCATAAAAGTACTTGGTGCATTTGTCAAGCCAAATGACATGGCAATCCATTCATACAGTCCTTCATTCATCTTGAATGCTTTCTTCCATTCATCACCTTCCCTCATTTTAATCCGATGATACCCTCTTTTCAAATCAATTTTAAAAAAAAAATTGCGCCACTCAAGCAATCCATCCTGGGTAAAGGAAAACTATACCTGATGGTGATTTTGTTTATATCCCTCAAGTCTGTACACATTCTCCATCCACCATCCTTCTTTGGACTGAAAACTGTTGGTACAGTGCATGGACTCAAGCTTTCTCTAATGAACCCTTTGTTCATCAAATCTTGGACTTGCTTCTTGACCATTTCATTCTCCTGCGATGTCAATATGTACACTGATTTGTTTGGTAAACTCACTCCTGGTATAAGGTCAATGTGATGGATTATACTTATGATGGGCGACAATGAGAAAGGTAATTCGTCCACCACTATATCAACGAAATTCTCCAACAGTTCCTGAATTTTCTCAGGTAGATCATCTATTGAGGTACTGATCAAAATCACTCTAGGTTTTCTCACCACAACAAACTGCATCTCTTATTATTTCTTGACTTCATCCAGAAGTTCCTTCCCACTCATGAGAAGTATAGTATTTCTTGCTTCACCTTTCACCTTATTGTCTTCAATTGGTAGAAACATATGCGTTCTACCATTCTTCTCCAAGGTATAGGTGTTATTTCTTCTGTCATGGACAACATTTTTGTCATATTTCCATGGCCTCCCCAACAAACGGTGACAAACATCCATGGGAATTACATCACATAAGATCTCATCTCTATAACCCCCTATCTTAAATCCAACTAAACATTGTTTAGTCATTGTTACCTGATGTCCTTTCTGCAACCACGATACTTTACATGGAGTTCGATGTGCAACTGTCTCCAATTCCAGCTTCTCCACCATTTATGTGGATACTATATTATTCATGCTTCCACTATCAACTATCACCTTTCATACCCTATCTTTGGTCTTGCAAGAAGTTCTAAACAAAATGTTCATCTGGACTGGATTTTCCATCTCTTTCTCTGGCTTCAAGAGAATTTTCCTCATCATTAAAGATCTCTCGCCTTCTGCATCTTCTGCCTCAACATTTTTACTTTGCGCTTATGAAATGTGAGCTTCTCCTCCTCCATACATTTTTTTATCGGGACATTCCCAAGACTTGTGTCTTATCTTTCCACAAACAAAACACTTTACTTCACCTCCTCTGCCTCTTCCTCTTCCTCTTTCTCGAGGAAAAGTGTTCCTATTGGCATATTGTCTTCCCTGTGAACTTTCTTCCCTCTCTGGGTGATTATGAGGCTTATTTTCTTCATCCTTGTTTTTTTGTACTCTTTCATGGGAAATTTCTTTGCCTTTGCTCTGAGTTCTACCTCTTCCCCTCTGACCTTGCTTTCAGGCCAATTTCTCTTTTGCGTTCAGAGAAACTTGATAAGCATCTTCTACATTTCTGACTGTCACCATGCTCATTTCATCCTGAATCTCATATTTCAGGTCGTTCATATATATGACGACCTTTTCATCATCACTCTCATGATGACCAACTCTAATGTTTAACCTGTAAAACTCCTCAGTGTATTCCTTCACTGTCATCCCTTTCTATATCAAATTAAGCATTCTCTGAAACATATTGATTTAGTAATCCCTGGGTATGAATTTGGATTTCATCTTTGCTACCATCCTATCCCATCTTTTGATTCTTTGTTTTCCTTTGTAACGCTTGTCAGCCTGCAGTTCATCCCACCATAGTGTTGCATGTACTTTTAGTCTAGTGAAAACATGTTTTACTTTCTTGTCTTCTTCGATATCATCATAATCAAAGTATTTATCCAGAACTCTAAATCAATCTAGTAGCTCCTCAACGTCCAAGTTGCCTTCATACATCGGAATTCCCATCTTTTCTCTAGCACCTATTCTTGCGACAAATTTGAATAGACGTTCCTCTCGAGCATCTTCGGCTACAACTTCTTCTTCGCGTCCTCCTTTTTTCTCATTTTCAACCTCAGTGATATCTCCAGTATCAAGTGTTCGTATCTATGTTGTCTCCATAGCATCTAATCGAGCACGAAGTTCTCTCATTTCCCTTTCCACGGCTGGATTGGACATCGGTCTTTCTTGACGTCTTCTTGGCGGCATTGTTTCAATATGTCCACATAGAATCTGAATCACAACTTTCCTTTTTTCCTCTCTCTCCTATAGAAAACAATTATTATAAGCTCTAATACCACCTAATGTGGCACCCCTCCTTAGCAAGGTCTGTTGACCTCCCGGTCTATGGATCTTCTTATTCCTTTGAACCAAAATGGCTCCTTAGTTTCCACTGGAACCTTCAATGCATATAAAACTACAGGTCTCCTTCTACGAACCCTGCCTATGCGAGCATGCACTAGGCATGAGCCTCCACTTCACATGATCACCGACGTGACCACATACTTAAACCAAAAAGTCATTTCGAATTTCGCAACTTCGCGATTTCTATTATGAGTCACCCCGACTCCTTTGATTCTTGAAACCCATAAATGGGATAAAAGTCTCTAGATCCTCCCTTATGCTTCAACCACATGACCTCCAACCAAACCCTTGGGTCTCACCTCTGAGCACGTCGGAATTTCGTGACTCATGAGCTCGCGATGCAACTCTTCTCAATTTTCCCGAAGTTTGAACTCACAACTTCCTTACCACATATTAACAATCCTGAACCTCCCACGATCCGACGGTCCAGATCCTTCTTTTGTGAAGTTCAAATTTTGTGAATCGGGACTTCGCGACTCACGATCTTCGAGTCACAACTTCCTCCACACTCTCGAATTACGAAATGCTGAGATTCAAGGCACCAAATCAACGACTCTTGCCTCTTCAGATCTAATGGTTTCTATCTCTTCTGAACTTGTGAATGTTGAAGGACTCTTTCCCTTAACATCCCTACAACTCCACTGGATCTAACGGTCCACGGATATCGACACTTCTCCCTTCGAGAATTTCCACCGCTCGTTCAGGCTCTTGATAATTCCTTGCCAAATAACTTGGCGTCAACTCTTCTAAGCTTGATTTATGCGAGATGACTTCGACCCCGAATTTTCTTCGAACTCTTCGAAGTCTCTATCTTTCTTGATCTTGATCCTTATTGCAAACTCAAGGATTCTAAGGAATTCTGCACACACTCCTTGCATCCTTCAACATAATCTCTGATTACTTGATATCTCCTAACTTTGCGCACTCCTTGCGACAACAGTTCTTCAACCACTCACTTGGGTTGGAAAAGTATAAAACTCGACCTCGCCTACACACACCTTTCATGGCTCTGTGTTATACTTGCACTTCCACTGGTATAAGATCAACGATATCTTACCTGAGATTTCTTAGATAAAACTCAGAAGTTGTCAACACACTCCTTATGGACTTTCACTGCACTTCCTTGTAGGAATTCTCAAGAAGAGAAACAATTGAAACTTATACTCTTCCTCTCACAGACTTCATACATTCAACATGAAATCACGTGCATACACAACACTTAAACAAATTCATAATAGAGTATACAAGCAAACTGTAAACATACCATTCAATAGATGAAAACAGTAACCATAAAACACCATGAAATTGGATCAAACCATTCTTATATTAATCCAAGTGCTTTTGTACATGTTTTCTTTAGAAACAACTATCTACTCATACAACTTCTACAATCTATGTTCTTATCTTCTCTCTTTCTCTCCTATGCTTAATTACAATAATGAGAATTGAAACAATACATACGAGGGAGTCTTCTTCAGTTTTCCTTCCTACAACTCTAAGCTATTTTATTGAATTAAAAGCTCTATCTACTTTACATTCATTACAATAAATGCATACAACTGGAAGATGAGAGCAATGCTCAAGATCTGCATTACAATCCCCAAAACATTTAAGAGCAATTATATCGTTTTAGATATTGCATTAATGTGGCATCCTTTGAATTTCAAAATATATTCTGAATGTGCGCGAGTGTATATCCAACTGTCATCCACTCTCTCTTTCTTTGTTGGCGATGCTCCTGCATCAATATTCATAACTCGAAAAAAGAGGTGAGAGTTATTTTTGTGATCCCATGCGAGAAAAGATGGAAGATCTATTCTTAGATTGGGATCTTCAGGACATAAAACCAAATAAAGGAAAAGTCAGTTGGAGAAACAAGTGGTCTGGACTCAGGCATATTGTCACTCGTTTATATCACTTTTTTATCCACATTGACCTTCTTCTCCTTCCCTTTTCCATATCCTCAAGCATCCTTCCCTTTTCCCTTTTTGATCATAAGTCAATCACCCTCCCCCTCCCCTCATAATTTTTGTTGTATCCCCTTTTGTTCTAATCCCCTTTGAGTGGACAATGAAAATAGCATAATGAAATATTCCACTCCTGTTAAAAAATATACGATGCCCTTTTTATTAGTTATATATATTTTAAATTGCAAGTGTCCCACTGTAATTATTATGAGCAATTTAAATAATTGAAATTATGATGATCCCTTCAGTTCAACCATCACTATACAACTCAAATGGCGTAAACATGTTGAATTATTGTCCAGCTTGATTTATTTCCCATCCTAGCCATGTGAAGAAGGATTACAAGGACATTTGAGTATCAAATTTGTATAAGATTCCTTCGTATAATTTAATCGGAACATGAAATGGAATATGAAATGACGGGCCATACACCCAACAAGTTCACCACATGGTCATCTCTGCATTTACAGAACCCTATTTTATTTAGCTTGTATCTATATAACAAATTAATAATATATATATCGAACAAATTACTTGACTGAAAAATTCAAACAGAATAATGAAATATTGCACTTTTGTAATTATATATACATGTCCTCTTTATTCGTTATATAAATTCTTAAAGGTCAACTGTCCTAACCCTAATTGTTATGATCGATATAAGCAATTGAAATTCTAATGAACCATTTTGTTCAGCCATCAACATCCAACACAAATGACCTAAACATGTTGAATTATTGATCCTCTTTGATTTATTTCCCAGGCTAGCCATGTAAACAAGGCTTACAGAGCCGTTTGAGAATCAGATTTTTATAATTTAATAGGAACGATGAAATGAAATAAATGAAATGATGGATTGATACACTGAATTGGGTTAACACACACCCATATGTTCATTTACAAAATCTTGCACAATATGTGCTCAAATTTTACATCTATGTATGTATGTGAGACTGGTTATAGTAGCTAGAAGTTACACATAAATTTTCCATTATCTTTCATAATATATGCTCAAATTTTATCTTTTAATTTCAAGCTCATTGCCATAATTTTGTATATTTTGTTTTTAGTAATTTTGCTTGCATCTTATTGTTTTTTTTTTCCTTTATCTATGTAGTGTTTTTATTAAACCTTAGATCACATCTACTCTTTCTCTTTACATCTTGATCATTGCATGGGGAGACCCCTACCCCCCCTTTGAATTCAAAGAAGACATCGAAGCCTTCAGACAACTTCTGGGTTCTCTGGGGAATCCCTTAGCTCGACCCACTCATTCTTGGTTTGTGAAAAAATTAGACCATACCGTTGACCTTCCCCTCGAGAGATCGAGCTTTGGATTGCATAAAACTTGGAAACCAATGATTCAATGAAGAATGAGTCAGTATTTTTGTGGTAAGGGCTTCTATATTTTCTATTTTGAGATTAAAGAAGATCAATATCTTATTTTTTGCAGTGGGTCGTACTTTTTTGGGTCATGAGGTTTATATTTAAACCAATGGACGTGGACTTTGATTGGGAATGTGACATCCCAACAATAGTTCTTGTTTCAGTTCATCTTGCTCACTTTCCTTTTCACTGCTAGAGAGATGACATTCTGGAGTGTATTGGAGATTCTCTAGGGAAATATATTAATAAATATGAACAAAAGCTTTCAATGTCTTCTTGTGCAAGAATATGTGTTGAAGTAGATCTAAAGAAGGGCTTGCTCAATTCCATCAAGCTCTCTTTGGATGATTGGTCACATCTTCAGAAGTTGGACTATCAACAAATTCCTTTCAAATACAAGTCTTTCCATGAATACTAGCACTGGAACTACCCGAAAAACAAACAAGAGAAGGAGGTTGCAAGAGAAGAACCAAAAGTGGGATGGCGATAGGTCAGAAAGAAATCAAATAAGGGGAAAAATAATGGGAAATCCCTAGGTTCATCAAATACCAAAAAAATACCCAATGTAGCACAGAACAAGGTAGATGTGGAAAACACAGTTAATGGAGGAAGGCAAGAAACCATTAATCATGTTGAGACTCAACTAGAAACAACAAAAACAATATGCAATTCTAGGAGAATCATCAATCGGTAAAGGGGATGAGGCAGATGTGGATCCAAACCATAACATAACAAGTGTCACCCCCTTGGAGGTCACCTCCCAAGATCTAGAAGGAGATGAAGGAGACCCTGGTAAAGAAAAAAATTCCAAGAAGCCACTCAATAAGTCATTCAAGAAACATAACAAAAAGTTATTTTGGAAAGGATTCCCCCCAAAGGTTCATCTCAATAGGAAGTTGAGGACGGTGAAATACCATAGGAGAAAACAAAGAAATTAGGAAGGATATCATATAGAGATGTCGAACAAGAAACAACCAATAAAGAAAAAGCTCAGGGGAGGCAACATTCAATAGCAAGTTCCCTCAACAATATGGGAAGAAAAGGAGGCAATAAAGGTCTATAATTGTCTCCCACTAGTGGGCAGGCCTCTAGAATCCCTAGACAATTAAATTCTTCTCCTGGAATTATAGAGGCTTTAGTAGTAGCTTGAAGGTTGAATCCCTAAGAGACCTTATTAAACTTGACAAGCCCTTTGTAATCCTCTTTGAGGAGACAAAAATGGAGGAATATGTGGCACTTTTAAGCGGGAAAAAACCTATGCAAATGGAAAATGAATAGCTAAAAGTTTAGTAGGAGCATTGGGAGGAATTATGACTCCATGGAATCCACTCCAATGGGAACTAGAGGTATCATTCTATGCTAACCACTAGATTCTTACTATTCTCCGGAAAACATAATCAAACCTTATAATTCTTTTTATTTTTAATATATATATATATTAAAAATAAAAAGAATTATAAGGTTTGATTATGTTTTCCGGAGAATAGTAAGAATCTAGTGGTTA
>ML782067.1:1175102-1185812 GCA_009831015.1 Picea engelmannii | reverse complement strand
ATATATATATATATATATATATATATATATATATATATATATATATATATGTATGTATGTATGTATGTATGTATGTATGTATGTATGTATGTATGTATGTATGTATATGACAGATAGATACTAAAAAAACCTATAATTTTGGAGTTCCTTGTTTGTTTCCAAGGAAAATATGGACATAACTTTTGTTATTATAGTAGGTGATATGAACACCCATCTTCATAACTCAAAAAAAAGAAGGCGAGAGTTTTTTTTGTGATCCCATGCAAGAAAAGTTGGAAGATCTATTCTTGGATTGGGATCTTCAAGACATAAAACCAAATAAAGGAAAATTCAGGTGGAGCAACATGTTGTCTAGACTCATCCATATTGTCGCTTGTTTATATTGTTTTCTTATCCATAATGACCTTCTTCTCCTTCCATTTTCCATATCCTCAAGCATCCTTCACTTTTACCTTATTTTTCATAAGCCAATCACCCTATCCCTCCCCCTCCTCCTCCCCTCATAATTTTGGTCATTTCCCATTTATTTCTAATCCCCTTTGGCTAGAATTTGACTTTGTCATCCCTCTTGTTAATAAGGTTTGGTCCTCTCACATTCAAGGCTCTCCAAATTTCATTTTGGAAATAAAATTGCGATCGCTAAAATTGGACTCAAAAAGAATGAGAAAAGGATTACATTGCTCCCTCTCCAGAAAGAGTTTCTCGCATTTCGGAGTGAGAATTAATCCAAAATGAGATGGAAAATGAGAAAGCCACCCTCAAAAAGGAGAAATAATCCTATCAAAATATTCACTCAGCATTTCAAAAAGAAGAAGAACAATGGAGGTTGAAATCTTGCAATCTCTAGCTTGAGGCATGAGATTCAAGTACACCACTCTTCCACAAACGAGCACAAAATAGGGGACATAAAAATATTGTTTCAAAAATAAAAACAAATACTCAGCAGGTGCTTGAAAACTTTGATTTGATCAAGGAAGCAATAACTCATCATTTTGAGCACTTATACACCCAAGATAATGTAAGGTAGTAGATCTATTATAAAAGTTGAAAACTGAAATATTGCAGAGAATAACATCATAACAACCCAATAGATGAAACCACAACACTCAAAATAATACATTTATTGATAGGAAACAATGTTCACTTGCCTCTTCGAGGGGGAAACCTCCAACAGAGCAACACTCTATTACAATAATTCTCAAGACAAAACTTCACATACCATCTACTTCTATTTATACTAAATCTATCTGTTCAAAAGAACAAGCTGGAGGAATATCCTTCTAGAAGCATAAGCTTCTGTTAGTTCTTCTTACATTTGATTTATTCTTCATTATTGTTAAATCATTATTAATATCGACCTTTATTACATGGAAATATATTATTCTACCTACATGAGGGGTTATGGAGGTTAGGTACCTAACATGCCCTCCCCTTTGAAGAACAACCTTGTTCTCAAGGCTAAAATGAGAAAATTGTTGTAGAATGGTGGTCGGCTCCTAGGTGGCATCTTATGGAGTTGTATCTTTCCACTGGACTAACGCTTCCTTGATGGTCCATTAATGGAGACAACGCTCTCGCTACTCCAAGATTGCTTATGTATACAACCAGATGTAACCTTCTTCATCCAACTCAGGGAGACGCATTAGAGTATGAAACTATGTTCCAATCACCTTCTTTAAGTGGGAGACATGAAAAATAGGATGGAGCTTCGAATGATTGGGTAGAGATAATTGGTAGGCCACCAATCCCACTTGCTTGAGCATGGTATAAGGAAAATAAAATTTGGGAGAAAGTTTCTAATAATGTTTAACTTTGAGTGAAGTATTCTTATAAGTTTGCAGTCGAAGAAACACTTGGTCTGCTTCAGAAAATTGACCTTCGGAAGGACCTTGATCTGCTTGTTGCTTCATTCGATTATTAGAAATGACCAAATTGTCTTTGAGGGCATGAAGAATATCCTTTCGAACTGTGATATTTTTGTCAACCTCTTGAACCTTCGAAACACGTGGCATGTATGAAATAATCGATGGCAGATTTTGGCCATATACTACTTCAAAAGGAGTCATACTAGTAGTTATATGGTAAAATGTGTTGAACCACCATTCATCTAGGGGTAACCATTGAGCCCATCGATTTTTCCTTTTAGATGAAAAACACCTCAAATATGTTTCCAAACACTTGTTGACAACTTTATTCTGTCCATCCATCTAGGGGTGATAGGCGATGCTCAGATGCAATTGGGTGCCCTATAGCTTGAAATATTCTTGCCAAAAATTGCTAGTGAAAGTGGGATCTTTGTTAGAAACAATAGAATTAGGAATGCCATGAAGCTTGAAGATATTATCCATGAATATTTGAGCCATTGTGGATATTGTGACTGGGTTTTGAATAGCACAAGACTGCACATATTTTTAAGGACTATCAACGACCACCATGATGACTGACTTATTGCACGATTTAGGTAATCCAACAATGAAATCCATAAAACTATCTTGCCAAATAGCAGGGGAGATAAGAAGCGGTTGGAGTGTGCACAGAGCTTTGATTGTTTCTCCTTTCTTGCATTGACAGACCTCATATTCAACCACAAAGGTGTAGATGTCATGTTTCATACCATCCTAGAAAAAATAGTGTTTGACCCATTTATAGGTTTTGGTAAATCCCGAATGCCTAGCTGTAGGGGAAGCATGAAGTTCATAAAGCACTGTGGATTTAAGTTGTGATTGCTTGCATAAATAAAAACCTCCTTTGTAGCGAAGCTCTTCATTGTGCCAAGAGTACCCTGGAGAATCTAAAGAATTGTGCTGCAATTGGTTGATCATGCTAGAAATTTTGGGGTCTTGCAGCCATTCCTGACGAACAACTTGGAGCCAATCTCCTACAACTACATTTTCCTTTCCCTTCTTGTAAATGATCTCATAATCATATCCAAATAACTTGGTCAACCATTTTTGTTTATTCGGTGATGAAAATCGTTGTTCTAGAAAATACTTGAGACTTTGGTGGTCAATTTTAATTTGGAAGCGTTGTCCCAATAAATAAAACGCTAGAGATCCACAACATGTAGAATAGCTAACATTTCCTTTTCATAAATGGATTGGCCCAAATGTCTCTCTGAAATTTGTTTGCCAGTGAAGGCCAAATTCCTTCCATATTGTATGAGGAGCCCCAATTCATCTCTTGGAAGCATCACATTCTAGTATGAAATTCTTTGTGAAGTCTGGAAGTGCTAGGACACAGGTCGAGCACATAGAATCTTTCAATTCTTGGGAGCAATGGGCAACTGGAGTCCAAGTGAAAGCATTCCTTTTAAAGAGAGAAGTGAGAGGAGTTGCACTTTCGCCATAATTTTGAACAAACTTCTGAAAATAGCATGTTAAACTCACAAAACCACTCAAAATCTTAAGAGTTTAGGGCGAGACCAATCCTGCATAGCTTCAATTTTCTTAGGATCCACCCTAACACCATCCTTGCTGACAATATGCAACAAGTATTCCAGGTATTGCTGACAATATGCAACAAGTATTCCAGGTATTCCACTTCTGAGGCTCCAAAGGCACATTTAGATTGTTTGAAGAAAAGTTTTATGGGAAAGATGGGATGCCCAAGTTTTACTTTCAACGAACTTTCTTGATAATCTTGACCTTAATTTAATTAAGTGCATATATATGATCATAAATTCCATGTGATAATAACGTAAACCAATATGATACTTTGTGTATGACGTCAGAATTACAACACATTGTAGCATTAAAAAACGTAAACCAATATGATACTGTGTATGACGTCGAAATTACGACACATTGTTGCATTAAAAACATCCCACTTGATAAACTTGCATGCGTATGACCATAAATCCCACACGATAGTAAGCTCAACCTGTAGGAGTTATCTGACATTGTACTCGTAAAGCGTTCTCATTGTATTCTACGATCGTTGCCTTCAATGGGAGATAAAAGTTTTTTTTAATAAAAAAATAATATATTAAAAAAATTAGCATACGATGAACAAGTTTATATTAATAACTTAATAAATTATATTTTTAAATTATTTTTAATATAAATAGTTTATACACTATTGCTATTTAATATTAAATAATAATTTCATCTCTTTACATAGTTTTAGATTAAAATTGTTTACCATGAACATTGTTCTCATTAATTAATGGTCATCATATTTTTAGATCAAAATTGTTTACCATGAAAATTGTTTTCATTAATTTGTTTAAGTAAATATTTTTTTTATAATAATAAATAATATGATATTTTAGTGTTTGGTATTTTATAATTTTTAAATTTTGTTATATGCTATTTTACATTACTTGTGAGGTTCAATATATAATTTTATGTTATAGATGTGTCTACATAAGTAGTGATCCGATCCGGTTGTTATAATTATTTTGTAAAATGTTAGTGATATTTTACTAAATAATTTGTTACAACAATTTTAAAATCCTTATGTTATGTTAATGATGTGTCCAAATAAGTAGTGATTTTCATCTTAATATAATTAATTTGTAAAATATCACTCATTGTGATGTTATACTTTATTATGCACCAAGTGTTGAAGATTGAAATGTAATCTTAGCAACATTACATTCAAATTATTGAATGAACTAAAAGGAGAAGAGAAAATGCAGAGTAGTAAAATAAAGCACACCATTAACACATTGAACAAGATATGTACTTTCACAAATTCAATATGGAAACTCCTAACAATAAAATGAGGAATGTGTCTTTCTCTTTTCTTCTTAGATATACAATGCCAGATACAAAGAAAGATGGAATCATTATGGAGTTACAATAAACATGTGGCATGCAAATGGATGTTAGAGGGTTTTCTTATTCTTCACAATAGGAACAAAACCCTTTCCTTTATTTACACCTTAGGGTTTTTGCATGGCCCAAGTCTCGATTAGGGTTAGGATTTTAGACCCTCTAGAAAATTCTTGAAACTTCACATGATGTGACTAGCACAAGAAGTGTAAGTAATGCACGTTGATGTGGCATCCCATTGGTATTTTGGTGGTTAAAGTATATGTAAACTTGTTGAGAGCACAACACCCTCATAGAGACTCTGAGTTGGGGTCCTCTTTAATAGCTAACTTGATGTCACATTCTAGATAAGTGATGCATACTATATATTATTCATTACCATTCGTCATGATGCCCAACAAAATATACAATGATCCACCTAAAATACCAACATGTCAACATTAAGACACTCACCATGGATGGAACAACAACAATTTATCATTGCTTAGTTGTAGTGCCACACCAACCCATGAGGTGCATTTGAGGATATACATTACAGAATGCTATCATCACCATTAAAGTAATTCCTTTTTGATGACCTTCATAATGGTGAGTTTTTTTATAACAAAGTTTGGTGAAATTTGGGTGAGAGAGTAACTACTCATGTTAAGTTTAAATAAACAAAATAATATAATGGGTATTGTTGTGGGAAAAAAATCTTTCTTAATGTTAGGTTAAATTTCTCATTAAATCATGTTTCTTTTTGTAGAAGTATAGTTTCTCACTCACTTATGTAAATTAAGAATTCCAAGGGAGGATATTGGTACTTTGTTAGGTCTCAAAGATTCCCCTCTTTTCCCTAGTTTTTAGAATGGAGGATGGTAGTAATCACCTACCAAAATATCGGCTGGTAACCCCAAGGGAATCACACAGGATCATATACTAATTGACTAACTAATGAGCCCCATAATTTCCTTATTTTTATCATCTTCGTATGGCCATTTATCTTCTGAAAACCCTAATCCTTGCCACCCTAAACACTATATCTGTTGAGCTTCCCAATTTTGTAGGCATTTACAGTTTGTTAATTAATTACTTGCAATTAGTTAATTTGGTAGTATTTTATGGGATTTTGGGAGTTTACACATATTGATGATTAATGTCTTATTAGTATGTTTTTTGATGAATCGTGAATGTTATATGTAACACCCACATTTTTAACTCCCTGATTTAATTTAAATTAAATTATGATTGGTAATGGTTATCTGAGCATGGAGATAATATTTCCTTGCTATGACTTGTAAGTGATGTAAAGGTGTCATATAAAATCCAACCAATTGACTGATGGGTGAAGCCTTAAAGTACTGGTCATGATACCACTAGAGGAAAGAGGGAGGGGTTCGTTGTGTCAAGAGACCACAAGCCTCCTTGATGAAGTATGTTGAAGAAAATAACCATAGTTTCCTCTAGCTTGCAGTTGTAGACACATATTGAAAAAGGGAACAGTTGGGAGTTGAGAATTACTACCAACATAAATGCATGCAAGGTACGCCAATGGAAATTCATGAACCACCCAACTGCATGGAAAAAAAAACTTCGAGAGAGAAATGATGGGCGCATGAGGGATGTGNGGGAAGAGAGCAGAAGACACATGCGTGCATTGAGAGAAGGGAGTTATGGTATGGGGAAAACAGGAGCAGAGGTTTTTGAGTCATGGAGAACCCACATGTGGGAAGACATCCATGAGTCTCATAGTAATATTGTTTGCAGGACTAGTATGAGAATCATGGAACCCAACCTGAGTTGAGAAGGCCAGGAGCTTGGTGTAGGAAGGGCACATGAGAAACCTTATGGATCCCCTGGTCATGGTGGGTGTAAGGATTGTTAAACAATGGACGTGTGAAGGAGAGTGGCGTTCAACTTTCTAATTGGTTTGAGAGCTTGAGAGAATTCCCTGGTGGTATCATGGCTTGACAAAGGAGTGGCACGTTGTCGAATTTACAGAGCATCGGAGCCTATGGTGGGTCTTCACCCAAATTTAGTTGGATGGTTAAATTCATCATTGAATAGTTAAGTGTCTTTACCTGTAATGTTTATTGAATGCATGTTATGACTATAGATTGTATCATGTTCATCTGAATGGTTTAAAGGTGTTGAATGAACATTGATTTCTGAGCTAAATGGGTTATCGATTTCAATGATATGGGGAAGACCATTATTGGCTAATGAATTCTTTAATCCCCCCACCCATCTTGGAAATGGAAGGTGGATCTTACTGTCTTTTTCTTTCTTCTATTCCTTAACTGGCTATGGTCTCTTGTGATGAATGATAAATGAGGAGATCTACTTGGATATGTAAATTCTTGGTTTATTTTACTATGCTTTAAATTACTGGTAATTTAACCTATGGGGATATAACTTAAATGGAAAGTTTACATGATATTGAAACCTTCATTTGGGAGTTCTAGGTATAAGGTTTCTTGCTTAAGAAAATGAGTTAAAAATCTCATGGGAACAACGTTATAAACCCCTACAGGAAGAACTAATGAAGGACTGTGAGATTTCTAAGTCCTGGGGTAGTCCTTAAACCTTTGAAATTCCCATGTAAAACTGAAGAGGAACAATAATCATTAGATAAGAGGGAAGGATAAACCTCCCATGTCCGATCGTCACCAAAGATATAGGACTAGTGGCAGAGTCTCGCTTAATCAACTCAACGAACAACCAGTGTACTGGAGGATATATGTCTAGGCCTTGTCGAGTTCTGGTGTTAGTGGGACCCAGTTCCACACAAGGTTCTATTGTTATTTCAAGTTTATTGCTATTGCTTGGTGGAAATGGACTGAAGAAAGAACTAAAGACAAAGGTTGAGATGAGAATTTAGTTACTATTTATGGAAATGGATTCACAATTATAGATGTCAAGTCATTCAAACAGAAAACCAATAATAAAAAATAGATACCAAATTCTTAGTCAAAGGAGGGAATGATGGGGTAGAGAGAGAGGGGAAGAAGGAGACAGGAAGCGGGGGAAAGAGGGGGCAAAGAGAGAGGGTGGAGACAATGAATGAGAGAGAGAAAGAGAGTGANATAGATGTCAAGTCATTCAAACAGAAAACCAATAATAAAAAATAGATACCAAATTCTTAGTCAAAGGAGGGAATGATGGGGTAGAGAGAGAGGGGAAGAAGGAGACAGGAAGCGGGGGAAAGAGGGGGCAGAGAGAGAGGGTGGAGACAATGAATGAGAGAGAGAAAGAGAGTGATTGGAGAGAGAGAGGAAGATATATGGAGGTAGGGAGAGGGGGAAAATGGAGAGAGAGAGGGGGGGAAGATAATATTTCATGCTAACAGGAATGTGCGCGCGTTCTTGTTAATAATAATGTGTGCGCGATTTAGGAACACGTGTGTGTTCCTAAAACATGCACATGTTATTTTTATTTGAATTTGTTTTAGGAGCGTGCACACGTTCTTGTACACGTGTTTCTCAGGAACACGTGCACATTCTTGAGAATGCGCACGCGTTCTTGGGAGCGCGCCTAGGTGGCTTGTTGAGTGGTGGTTCGGGGTTTGCCGAACCTGTCATATTAGGAACCACCGATATGTATATATACTTAGTATATATGCTGATATATATTCTTATTATATATATTGGTATATATACTAGGAATATATGTCAGTATATATACAAGTATATATATCAATATATATATACCTAGTATATATGTCGATATATATACCTAATATATATATATATATATCAGTATATATACTAGTATATATATATATATATATATATATATATATATACCGACATATATACTAGGTATTTATAGTGGTATATATATTGATATATATACCAGTATATATACCAGTATATATACTAAGTATATATATCGATATATATACAAGTATATATTACCAATTGGGTAAGGTTTCCTAAAACCAGGCTGAAAATAGGATCCCTCGGAATGTGAAGGTCATGAAACCCTCAGTGTGTGGGGGTGGAGTGACTGAGGCTAATCACAATACTGAATGAGGGATCAGAGGGAAGTTGAAAGGTAATAACGAGTCGAGCATGCTTGAAGAGCAGAGGGGCTTGATGGGGCATCCCTAGAGGGAGTGTTGAGCACTGTTTGGTTCCATAGACAAGTATATATATTGAGGGGTCTGAAAGTCCGTAAATGAGAGAGGAAGGCTTGATGGGGCCCCGCTTGAGTGGATGGGGCTGGCCAAAAAATCGATTTGAGCTTTCGTGGACTATAACTATAGATTTCACTTTATGCGAACCCGTCCAACCCTTTGAAATTGTGGTTTATCTTTAGTTGAATGTGTCTGACGATGATGTTGTATCTTTTTACTCTGCGGGCTCAAAAAATTGTTTTGTCTCTTAGTCGTGATTTTAGATGGAGACATGACACTGACAATTTTTTTTTTTTTTATCTCTGCTTCTAAAGTGAAAAACAATTTTTCAATTGCTTCAACATGGTCCACATTTGTAGGCAAATTGTTCAACATATTCCTCTCTCTATTATTGATCGATGCATGTAAAAATTGCAATCTATCAACCTCAGAGATTGGATTGTTCAATATTGATGTGTCGGGATCAACATGATCTGATAAAATATTTACATGGTTAAGGTTTTCTTGGTCTTCTCGTAGCAGGCTCATTGTCGTTGTTTGATTTAAATCAACTTAAAATGCAGGTCTGTCAATAATTGAACTTGAAACATTTGGTAACGCATTAATGTATAAATCATGTTCACTAGCCCACATTTGAACTTTGAAGACATGCTTACAAACATTGACATTCAATGCCCAATCAAAACTACAAAAATTAAACTCAAACCCTGTGTATATGACATTATACCAGGTATCAAGAGTATCCTTATTTTGACTGCGAACTAGAAATTCATTCATACATTTTGGGTCATGCAAAAAATCTTCATCTGGTATCTAGATTGCTCTAGCCTTTGAGTGAGTCTCTTGTTTCTCACACTTGGTAGGATTTATAATTCCTTCTTCTTTTAAACATTGATTATGAATACAGTAAAGTTCAATTTTTTTCAATAATATGAACAACAACAAATCCACCCGTTTGTCGCATGATTTGTTATCCTCATATAGGTACCTATATTTTAGATACCTGTGGTAGGATTCAATTTCATTATTGGTGTCTTGAATGGAATGCGAAAATTTCCTATATGATTTTGCCCACATATTTGGAAAAAAATTTATCATCAACTAAAAAGTAATGTCTAAAAACATGCATGTATGGAATAATAGTTATGATTCAATGTTACATGACACTTACATATTTTTTCATTGGATATCCAAGTGGTGTCAAAATATTTCAGAAAACTTTCCTCTTCACTAAATTCATGAAATATTCTTGCAACTGTTTTTCGTACAAACTCATCATTTTGGAAACTATGCATGATTTCTCTGAAAGAACGAAGAATGCGGACTTTGTTTTCTTTGAGTTTCACTTTGCGTCCAACATTTTTTACCCATGATCGATGGACATGTCGTACACATAGTAGAATTTAGGAATTGGTTAAACTCCTGAAATAACATTACATTAGAAGAGAGTATAGTGTAACATCCCGCTCTGGCGCACTGAGAAAACTTATTATTTTGAGGACACTTGCTCGCAAGTGATCTAGACTTTTCTAATGTTAAAACATTTATACTTGATTATGATGCGTTATGATAGACGACATGAGGTTTTACTATTTGATGTAGACAGGTGTTATTGACTCAGTTTTATTGAGTGTGCAGGGTTTTGGACCTTGATGATGCAGAGTCATCGGTGGAACCCCCTTGGACTCTAGATTGAGTCAGGGAGTGTGTTATTGGGTTGATTTATTTACTGTGATATTTCATTTGATTTGATGATATCATGTTGACATTTCTGACATGATTGTTGACGATGCAGGCTGACGATAGCTTGCCGAC
>ML782067.1:1139067-1149287 GCA_009831015.1 Picea engelmannii | reverse complement strand
GGACAAGCAATTTTGGGAAGGGAGGACTGTAATGTCCCTTTCCAAATAGGAGCTCCAGAGAGGAGGCTTAATGGTCTAAACCGCCCCGTTAGACTATAGCTAGGGCCAAAGAGGGGTAAACAGGGTTACTAGAGGTCACTCCATTCACACGTGTTATATTCAGAAAGTGACATTGAGCTAAAAAGGGTTAAAAGCGCTTTTAAGTAATTATGAGCTAAAAATAGAAGTCAACAGTGAATTAGGGTTTTAGCAGTGATTTAGGGTTTTGGAAGTCAACAATGATTTAGGGTTTCAACATGATTTAGGGTTTTGGAAAGCTATAAAGGAAGGGTCAGCGACCTAATTCATTATTATGCAGATTATGACTTGTCATTGAGGAGAAGAGGCGCATATCAGTAGAGATAGGTCAGTGTATTCTAGGAGGAAGACACCAGTTGGCTGATTTCAGTGTTGCAAAACACACCCTAGTCACCGAGAAGATCATCCAGGTCTTCCATCATTCTTCATTGATTTCACAGTGCTCCCATATTCTGGGTATTATCTTTCAGTTGCTTATTTGTATTCTGACTAAGATCCTTTTGTCTTTTGATCTAGCTGAGTGTTGTTATTTTATTCAGCCGCAGTTGCTTATTTGTATTCCAGCTAAGATCCTTTGTCTGTTGGTCTAGTCAAGTATTGTGAGTTTATTCAGCCGCATTCGGCCAGTTTGTAATCCACAGAGATATCATAATACAAACTTTGAAGTCCTTTTTCACGTTTATTATTTTTATGATCATTTATATGCTGTAAACAATTAATCCTACAAACACATTAGGAGCATTTCCTAGACTAGCAAAGTCAGGAACATTACACATGTTGTCACTCGTTTATATCACTTTCTTATCCACATCGACCTTCTTCTCCTTCTCTTTTCCATCTCCTCAAGCATCCTTCCCTTTTCCATTTTTTATCATAAGCCAATCACCCTGTCCTTTCCCCTCCCCTCATAATTTTTGGTTGTATCCCCTTTGGATGTAATCTAACTCTATCATCACCCTTGTTAAGAAGGTTTGGTCCTCTCCCATTCAAATCTCTCCAAATTTTGTTTGGGAAAGAAAATTATGGTTAGTGAAATTGGCTTGGAAAGAATGGGAAAAGGCCTCCAACGCTCCCTCTCTGGAAAGAGTTGCTCACATTTCATAGTTAGAATTAATCCAAAATGAGACGGAAAATCAAGAATCCACCCTAAAAAAGGAGAATGAATCCTATCAAAATATACATTCATCATTTCTAAAAGAAGAAGGACAACGGAGGTTGAAATCCTACAATCTTTGGCTTCAGACATGAGATTCAAGTACATCACTCTTCCGCAAACGAGCACAACAAAGGGGACATAAAAATATTGTTTCAAAAATAAAAAAAAGACCGAGCTGGTGCTTGAAAACTTTGATTTGATTAAGGAAGCGATAACTCATCATTTTGAGCACCTATACACCCAAGATAGTGTAAAGCACCAGATCTGTTATAATAGTTGAAAACATAAATACTGCAGAGAATAACATCGAAACAACACAATAGATGAAAACACAACAATTATAATAATACCTTTATTGATAGGAAACAATGTTCACTTGCCTCTTCGAGGGGGAAACCTCCAACAGAGCAACGCTCTATTACAATAATTATGAAGACAAAACTTCTCATACCCTCTACTTCTATTTATACTAAATCTATCTATCCAAAATAACAACCTAGAGGAAGATCCTTCTAGAAGCGAAAACTTCTATTATCTCTTCTCACATATGATTTATTATTCCTTATTGCTAGGACTTATTAATATCGACCTTTATTACATGGAAATATATTATTCTACCTACGCGAGGGGTCAGGGGGGTAAGGTCCCTAACATGCCATCCCCCTTGAATAACAACCATGTCCTCAAGGATTAATATGAGGACATTGTTGTAGAATGGTGGGCGACTTTCAGGTGGAATCTTCTGGAGTTGTATCTTTCCACTGGAATAACACTTCCTTGTTGTTGCACTGACGTTGACGATGCTCTCGCTAGTCCAAGACTGCTTGTGGCTACAACCATATGGAACCTTCTTCATCCAACTCACAGAGACTGGTTTGAGTCTGACACTTAGTTCCAATCACCTTCTTTAAGCAGGAGACATGAAAAACTGTATGGAGCTTTGAATGACCGGGTAGAGATAATTGGTAGGCCACCAATCCCACTTGCTTGAGCATGGTATAAGGACAATAAAATTTGGGAGCAATTTTCCAACAATGTTCAACTTTGAGTGAAGTCTTCTTATAAGTTTGCAATCAAAGAAACACCTCATCCACTTTAGAAAATTGACATTCAGAATGACCTCAAACTGCTTGTTGCTTCATGCGATTCTGAGCCATGACCAAATTGTCTTTGAGGGCACATAGAATAGCCTCTCGGAATGTAATATTTTTTTTCAACCTCCTGAACCTTCAAAATCCCTAGCATGTATGAGAGAACTGATGGTGGCTTTTGGTCATATACTGCTTCAAAAGGAGTCATGCGATTAGTTGTATGGTAAAATGTGTTGTACCACCATTCATCTAGGGGTAGCCACTGAGCCCATCATTTTTTTCCTTTCAGATGAAAAATACCTCAAATATGTTTCCAAACACTTGTTGACAACTTCAGTCTATCCATCCATCTGTGGGTGATAAGCGATGTTGAGATGCAATTGGGTGCCCTTTAGCTTGAAACATTCTTGCCAAAAATTGTTGGTGAAAGTGGGATCTTTGTCAGAAACAATAGAATTAGGCATGCCATGAAGCTTGAAGATATTATCCATGAAGATTTGATCCATTTTGGATGTTGTGAATGGGTGTTGAAGAGCACAAAAATGTGCATATTTGGAAAGACAATCGATGAACACCATGATGACTAACTTATTTCCCGATTTAGGTAATCCAACAATGAAATCCATAGAAATATCTCGCCAAATAGTAGGGGGGATCGGAAGCGGTTGGAGTGTGCCCACAACTTTGACTGTTTCTCCCTTGTTTCATTGAAAAACCTCACATTCAACCACAAAGATACAAATGTCTTGTTTCATACCATCCTAGAAAAAAGAGCATTTGACACATTTATACATTTTGGTAAACCCTGAATCCCTATTTGTGGGGGAAGCATGAAGTTCATAAAGGACCATGGATTTAAGTTGTGATTGCTTGCAAAAATACAAATGACCTTTGTAGAGAAGCTCTTCATTGTGCCAAGAGTACCCTGAAGAAGATGGAGAATTGTGTTGCAATTGGTGGATCATGCTAGAAATGTTGGGGTCTTGCAACCATTTCTGACAAACAACTTGGAGCCAATATGGTACAATGAAGGAGAGGGAGAAAAGAGACTCGTCTTCTTCATTATTTCGGGAAAGAGCGCCTGCAACTACATTTTCCTTTCCCTTCTTGTAAATGATCTCATAATCATAGACAAATATCTTGGTCAACCATTTGTGTTTCTTCGGTGATGAAATTCGTTGTTCTAGAAAATACTTTAGACTTTGATGATCAATTTTAATTTGTAAGCATTGTCCCAATAAATAAGGACGCCAAAGATCCAAAACATTCAGAATAGCTAACATTTCCTTTTCATAAATGGATTGGACGGAATTTCTCTCTGAAAGTTTTTTTGCTAGTGAAGGCCAAAGGCCTGCCATCTTGCATGAGGATGGCCCCAATTCATTTCCCGGAAGCATCACATTCTAGTACAAAAGTCTTTGTGAAGTATGGAAGTTCTAGGACAGAGGTTAAGCACATAAAATCTTTCAATTCTTGGAAGGAGTGATCAACAGTTGAAGTCCAAGTGAAAGTATTCTTTTTAAGGAGAGAAGTGAGAGGAGCTACAACTTTTCCATAATTTTAAACAAACTTTCGACAATAGCCTATTAAACCCAAAAAATCACACAAGCTCTTAATATTTTAGGGAGAGGCCAATCCTACATATCTTCGAATTTCTTAGGATCCACCCTACCAACATCCTTACCGACAATATGGCCCAGGTATTCCACTTCTGAGGCTCCAAAGGGACATTTAGATTGTTTGAGGAAAAGTTGGTTCTTAAAGAGTAGATGGAGAACTTGATTCACATGGGAGAGATGGGATGCCCAAGTTTTACTAAAGATGAGAATATCATCAAATAAAACTAAGACAAAATGACGAAGAAAAGGATGGAAGACATGATTCATAAGACTTTGGAAAGTGGAGGGAGCATTACACAAGCCAAAGGGAATTACCAAGAACTCATAGTGACCCTCAGTAGCTCAAAATGCAGTCTTGGGAATGTCTTGTTCTTTCATATGAATCTGGTGGTAGCCAAAATGTAGATCAAGTTTGGTGAAGTATTGAGCACCATTCAATTCATCCAAGAGGTCATCAATGAAACGAATGGGGAATTTGTCTTTTATTGTGAGTTTGTTGAGGGCGTGAAAATTAGGACACATGCACCAAGTACCTTCATTCTTAAGTACCATGACCATAGGGGAATAATAGGGGCTATTACTAGGAAGTATAGCACCTGCTTCTAGAAATTCATGAACAATTTTCTCATTTTCATTCTTTTGGGAAAAGAGATGACAATAAGAGCTAACATTGGAAGGAAGATTACCTAGTATGAGAGGAATGGAATGATCATGGACTCCACAGGAAGGGGGAAGTTCTTTGGGAGTGGTAAAATTAACTTGGTGGAACGAGAGGATATATTGGAGTTCGATATGAACAGAGGCTGTCTCAACAACATGAATAGAGTGAAGTTGGGTAATAATGCCAGAATGACCCTTTTTGGGGAACTTTTCCATGCGATGGGAACTGATGATCTTAGGGAAGCCTGTTGTGATGCCTTGGAACTTATACTATTGTCCCTCCTATTAGAATTTCATGCTTAAGTCCTTAAAATCCATGAGAATGGGGTCGAGAGTGCATAACCATTCTGCACCAAGAACAATGTCACAACCACCCATGTTTATAGAAAACATATGGGATTTCAGGTGATATTGAGAAATTTTGAGCTGCACATTTTCACATCAACCCCCACATGGGATTTCAGATGATACTGAGAAATTTGGAGCTACACATTTTCACATCGTCCCCCACATTTCATGGAACCTTCATTGGAAATCATGATTTGAAAATTATTGAAAGAATGGATGTAACAATTGACTTCTTGGGTAATGCAGTGATGAATAACATTATGGGTGCTACCATTGTCCATAAGGATGATGAATTTCATAATTTTAATGTAACCAATTAATTTGATGGTCTAGGAGTATAGAAGCTAGTGAGGGCATTAAGTGAAATCGTCGGTTCAACTTCTGGTGGATTAGAGGATGGGGTCAGATAAGATGGAGGTGGTAGATCATCCACAAGTGAAACAACGACCTCTTCTTTAGAAATATCCTCAGTCATGGCTATATAAATATTCTATTCCTTATACTTGTGCCCTGGAAAATAATTTTCATCACAATTATAACAAAAACCCTTGAGTTCACGTTCAACCATTTTGACCTTTGTTAATTTCTGGATTTTGAGGGGAGTTGCAGGAGGGTTGCGATTGGTGGGTTTAGGGAAAGGAGGAAAGGATATTTTGCGGATTTAGGAGGATACAATCTATTGGGCTTCCTTGGTGCATTTAGTAGCTTCCAACCAATGCTGAGGGCATACCATGAGAACATGGGCACAAATTTCATCTTTTAAGGTATTGATAAAGTATTCCCCGAAGAAAGCATCTGACATGCCCTTCGTTCTGAAATCCAAGTGCTCAAATGTGGTCATAAATTCTTCCATTGTCCCAAACTGCTTCAACTTGGTCAAAGTACCTAAGTGGTGGGTGTCGGAGTCAAAGAGGTCATAAAGCTATGCAACAAACTGTGTCCAAGCAACATAACCTTGGAGAGTCTTTTTATGCCATTGACACTCACATGGGGGGTGCATCAAAGTCCTAGGATACCATAATGAATTACGTATGTGCCCCATTATTTTTGCATATGGTGTCGTCTTCTCACATTTGGGTTCCTCCAACTATTCCAAATTGGGATTATAATTTATTGTAGGAGAAAGGGTGAAAACGACAATTGGGAATTTCCTAAATACTGGGTAAGCTCCCATCTTTATTAATTATGTCAGGAATTTCTCTCTTGGACATACCTCTTATTTCAGAACCCCCCTAAGAATATGGCATCAAATTCACCTTCTCTGTGATTGCATTGAATGCAAGGTGGACAAATTGCAAGAGAAAATGCAAAAATATCAACATGAAATGGAGTCTCTTTGTGTCTTAAATTCCCATATCGCTCATCAATTGTAGGAGAAGGAGGAAAAAATGAACAAGGAAATGGCAACCGTCTTGCACATAATTAGTCAACATCCAATCAAGATTAGTTCTCTTCACATAAATTCTCATTGAAACCTTCCAGATACTCCAATCCAGTAACAACCCATTCTATCAACAAGCTTGTATGCATCTTGTGAATTTATGTAGCCTGCACCCCATCAACTTGAACATGATTCTCTAGAGAATGCTCTAGGGAGGGTGGAAACCAATTTAAAGCTCATGTAGACCAAGTTTATGCAGTGCAAAGCTATATTTCTGCTATTTTCCTTTGTCAAAATGTATATATGTCAGAATATAAGTAGTTTTTTTGTGTATATAGAAGGAATTATGAGCCATTTAAAGTACTGAAAGGCTCACTCTCTACTCAAGGCCTCTCAACATTTTGAAATTTTGTACGTTATGGATGTTTTATCCTCTGTACAACTTTTTTTATAATTAAAACTCCTAACCGTTTCAGTAAATAAAAAATAAAAAAATAAAACATCTACGCCATGGTTGTAGTCAAATATTCGAATACCCTCTAAAATTTATCTGATTTGTAATTCATTTCTTCATTTCTATGTTCATAGGAAATTGCATAAGAATTATTCCAAAATAAGAATTAAATCTTTTTATTTTTAATTAATGATGTACATAAATTTTGTCAAATGAATTTATGTCAAATGCACATAACTCGAGTGTGGTTTCCAAAGGGATTGGAATTCCATATCCTTGTAAATGCTTGTGAAATGTTTTCTTAAATGTTGAAGCCCTTGAGGTGCTTGATGAGAATTGTAATCCATTTTTCTCCGCTGGCTAAGAAATAAAGAACACTATTATCCTCGTTTTTGTTTTCCTCTGTCTATGTGTACTATGTGTGATGGTTTATCTTCACTTATTTGTCTTTGTTTAATATCTAATTGCAGGCTCTATCCAACAAGTGGTATTAGAGCTAAGATCAATGGTGGTTCTTGAGAGTTGAAGGAAGGTCTATGCACATAGAGGGAGAAGGGGGGCGAATAGGGGTGGTGGATAGAACAATGGGTTTCTTTGCACACAAATATTGGAGGTTGAATTGAATTTCCATATTTATGTAGGAAGGTCCTATCTATGAAAGGATTCTTGCGCTGACTATTCTTGTAGTTTGTTTTTTGGATCTGAGACTAGGAAGGTGTTGGAGCCGAAGTCGTTGTGTCATTTTTTGTGTTTCATAGGATTTAATACCTCTAATGGTGGTGATGAAACAAGTGTGGTCCCATGAGAAGTAAACAAAGATTTGGAGGTAGCCAACACTAGGGGGTTCGTAGATTTCCTGGATTTTGGTAGAAGTTTGTATCCAAGGAGTGAAGGTGGTGGAAATGGTGGTTACCATTGGACAAGGAGCTAGTGTAAAGAGTGTGGATACCATAGAGGCAGTGATAAATGTGGTTACACTAGTAGCTGTGATGAGTGGTTGGGTTCTCCCACCTTTACTACTTCCATTGAGATACTTTCCAGGTGTCGTCGAGGGAAATTCTACACATGCATAGAGGAAGAGTCACTAAACGTGGAGGAAACTAGAATGACTTATCATCCCGTTTATTGGAGGCCAAAAGAAAAATAAACCTACATTTAGAGGAGGAAAAATCACCAAGGGTTCCTCTGTCTGCAAGTCGTAGGTCGAGTTCCATTTTTTTTGGAGGAGCTGTCGGCTTGAGGTCAAGTGGAGACTAGGTGAATGGTGAAGGGAAAACCCTAGTGGAAGAGCTGATAGATTTGGTGGAGGTTTTCAAATGCAAGGTTCGAGGTGGAGTTTTTTATATGTAAATGGGAATACAAATTTAATACTTGGTTAGGCATACATACCCCAGGTTTAAAATGTCACCGGTAAAGTCTATATGACCTAGTTGATAGGGGGAGAGCATGTGGTATTCCTATATACCTTGACTTTGAGGGTGGGTTGACTAGGTTTGGTCATGGGAAACCTCAAAGGGAAAGGGGGAAAATAAGTCAAGAGTCGTGGTTTCATACACAAGGTTTTTTGGTAGCTCATGGTTTTAGATGCCATGTATTGCAATTAATGAAGAATCATGGAGGTGAGAGGTGAAGACTCACTTGGCTTGTGTGGTCGAATTATGCTAATGAAGTACATATTTATTGTCTATTGTGATGGAGTTAAGGGATGTAGATTGTTGGATCCTACTACCCACACATCATCATTAGCAGAGATGTGTACATGGAACAATTAGGAATTTTTCAAGATTGGAAAGGGAGATTTCTTTGCAAACTCAAGGAATCATTGCACTGCCTAAGGTAACGAGGCAATGGTACAAGATGTGTGATTCCTTCATGGTGAGCCAAAGTTCTTAAGAAGCGAGTATGGTCATTGTGTTTACGGAAGATTCATTATATTGGTGTTATGTTGATGATATTCTTGTTGCGAGTGAAGCATGATTTATAATGTCAATATGTTAAAGGTTGAGTTGGTGATGATGTTTGGTATGAAGGATCCAAGGGCAAGTATCCAAATCTTGGGCATAGAAGTACATAAAGATGAAAAATGTTAAGTTGTGGTTGTCACTAGTGAGGTCCACTATGAACTTTGTGAAATCAGTAAACAACTTTCCATTGTAAGCTTTCTTCAATTTTATGTCCTAATAGTAAGGAAGAAAAGGAAGGTTGATGATTACTATGGAATGTTCAAATGTTTCACATGCATTTGGTGTTGCAGATGGAAAAACCGTGTGAAGAGCATGGAAATGGGTGCTAGAAGCACGAATATCACCTAGAGTGGTTGCAACGATTTAATTTGTGGTTATGTTGATTTAGTGGAGGTGGAGTCATCCATATTGGAGCAAAGTGTGCAAACATGTTCGCACAACCAGTGTTGTTAAAGAAGTTGCGGTGATGTTTGAATTCTCTTTGCTTAAGGAAGATGATGTTTGATTTTTCTCCATAATGACTTATTAATTTTTTTTTTAAAGATTTAAATTTAAAATTAAAAAAAAAAAAAAAAAATTTTTACCATACTTATAATTATATGCTTAATTTTTGTTGATACAAATGTGATAGGATCATGATGGTTTTCATGGACAAACTTCCACTTTTGTAAAATATTTATGTGTTTTGAATAAGTAGCTTATTTTCTTACTTTGAAACTCTAACGAATTAAAAACAATTTTAAACATTGAATAATTTACTTATTTTCTTATTTTGGAACTCAAACTAATTAAAAATAATTTTAATTAATATTCTAACATAATTGATCCAAAGCATTAATAATTTTTTTTAAGTGGTTTATCAATAAATAATTATGAAATGGGTATCCTAAAACATTGAATAATTATGAAGTTTTGGTTTTTAGATATTTTTTATTGCCTAAAATTTGGAGAGAAGATTTTTTTATAATAAGAATGACTCAAGAGTCCTTAACATTCTCTATCCATTTTTACATTCAAAAATACAATTCAAACAAAAAATATAATCTAATGCAGATTTATGTCATCCATGTCAAAATGATCATCACCAATTACAAAGTCAAACCAACAATCAAGCTTAATTTAATGAATTGCATGCATATGACCATAAATTCCACATATATTAACATCATACTTTCTATATAAAGTAAAAATTATGACCTATTGTACTCTTAAAAAGTCTCACTAGATAAACATGGGGTTGGCTAAGTGTTCTAAAAAACAATTACTTAAATCTACAAATCCAACAATTTCTAAGCAAATTTCCAATAAATATCCCTGAAAAAATTATCATTTAGTAAAATCTTTAACCTACAGCGATAAACATGTATGCCTATGAACATAAATCCCACACGATGGTAACGTTAAACAATATGTTGCTTTGTGTATCATGTACCCTGTAGGAGTTATCAGACATTGTACTCTCGTAAAGC
>ML782067.1:1080013-1095983 GCA_009831015.1 Picea engelmannii | reverse complement strand
TCCATTGCAGCTCCACTACATGCTGTGACAAGTGTCAAGCAAGTTTTCCAATGGGGAGGCAAGCAACAACATGCTTTTGATACTTTGAAAGAAACGATCAGTTTAGCGCCGGTTTTTGCACTTCAAAATTTACGACAACCTTTTGAAATCCAGACAAATGCAAATAATTATGAAATGGGAGCAGTTTTGCTACAGTATGGTAAGCCAATTTGTTTTCATTCTGAGACGTTTAATGTTGCCGTGATTAATTATCCTACTTAAGATAAGTAATTGTATGCATTGGTTCAAAGTGTTAAGAAATGGAAGCATTATTTGTTGGGGAAAGAAACCATTATTCACACCGATCATCAACCTTTGCAATACTTACAATCACAACCAAAGCTACAACAAGCTAGGCACTTCAGATGAATGGGTTTTCTTCAACAGTTTCATTTGGTTATCAGGTATAAGAAGGGCATTTTTAACAAAGTCGTTGATATGCTTTCCAGGCCTATTATTAGTGCTTCAGTAATTCTTAAGCAGAGTCCTATAATGCATGAAAGTTACATGGATAAATATGCTTTAGATACTAACTTTAAGGAAGTGTATGAAACTTTGTGCCACTCTAACCATGTTGAAGAATTGGATTATCATCTGCATACTAATCTCTTGTATCATCTTGGCAAGTTGTGTATTCCACAAGGAGAAAGAATCAACATCATAAGGGAAGCACATTCTTCTCTTATTGCTGGTCATTTTGGTGTAGGCAAGACAGTGGCTAATTTGCAAAGATATTGCTACTGGCCTAATATGAATGAAAGTGTTTCACGATATGTTCGAGGATGTTCGTTGTGTGCTACAAGTAAACCCAGTAATCGAAATTTGGGTTTGTACACTCCACTTCCAATTCCTTCTCGACCTTGGGAAAGTATTTCCATGGATTTTGTTGGTGGTTTACCTATGTCGAGAAGAGGTCATGATTATCTTTATGTTGTGGTTGATCGTTTTAGAAAGATGTGTATTTTTATGCCTTGTAATAAGCAGGTGACGACATAACAAACGACACAGTTGTTCTTTCAAAATGTTTAGGTGCATTTTGGTTTTCCTAAGTCCATTATTTCTGATCGGGATTCTCGATTTGTTGGAAGTTTTTGTTCGAGTTTATGGGCACTCATGGAAACCAAGCTTAAAAAGAGCACATCTTTTCATCCACAGACAGATGGTCAGACCAAGGTGGTAAATCATACAGTGGTGCATCTTCTTCGTGCTTATTGCAGCAAGCATCCTAAACTTTGTGATGAACATTTACACTACATTCAGTGTGCGTACAATCGAGCTAAGAACTCTTCGACTCAAATATCGCCATTTGAGGCATGTTTTGGCTATTTGCCCAAGTTGACTTTAGATTTTATCTTTGGAAAAGATATTGTTGTCGATGGTCAATATGACATTGATAGGGCAGAGAAGTTCATTGAACAAATTTAGTTGATACATCAGGTGGTGCAAGAGCAGTTGGAAAAGAGTCAGGCCAAGTACAAGACGAGACATGACAAGCATCATGTTGATCACAGTTTCGAAGTTGGAGATGAAGTTTGGCTTTACATCAACAAGCAGAGGCTTAAAGGAGAAGGTAAAAAGTTGAAACCAATTCGATATGGTCCTTTCAAGATTGTTGACAAGATTGGTAACAATGCTTTTCGTCTAGATTTGCCTCCTTATATGCAGATGTATGCAGTTGTTAATTTTGAGAATTTGAAGTTGTATGAGCCTCCATTGATTGATGATCAAGGAGAGCATGTTCAGATTCCTTCCATAGATGATTTTTCTCGAGAGTATCTAACAGAACTGCAGGAAGACACCATCCTTGACAGGAGAATGCGATCTTCGAAACGAGGAAATGTGGAGTATTTACGAGTTGGTCTTAAAGGGACGAATCCAAGCAAGGCCAAGTGGATTGAGGTTGGAAGGGTGAGGGAACTATACCCTCATCTTCACATAGACTGAAAATAGTCTTTTGGAGGTCCAAAAGCTTCCCAATGGGGAGGTGTGATTAGGGGATCAAATTTTGCTCAAATTTCAAAGTGCTCGGAATGCGATGAAATCAATACCATTGCGTTCGTCTCGTCTTCTTGATTCCTGTAGTATATTTACTTTGTCAAACTGACTCCGTATGGAGAAGATATCGCGATCTGTTCGTCAAGCCAAACAGGCAAAAATTTTGATGCTGACTGTACAAGTTCGTACAGTCCGTACGATCTGACGTGGCAGGGCCGTACAGACCGTACGATGATGTGTCAGATGGTGATGTGGCAGATGTTGTTTGGTTTACAGTTGGCGAATCAAGAGATGACATGTGTTCGTTTATTGGCAAATGGTATGAAGACACGTGGCCCAATCCATGGGCATCACGTGTCACTCATTTATTGGTTGATTGGTTTGTGTAAAAACTATGGGAGTCTGCGGGGTTCGACACCCGGACCTCCCCCACTATGTAACACCTTTGTATAACCGTCCGACCAATGCGCCCACACCATGTGACTTAACATATAGCCAAATGAAATATTTATAAAGTCATATCAATGTTTAAATGGGCGGGGGTCCGGCCGGGGCTTAGCCCCGGCCCATGGTTGTATTGACTTTACATGTGACCACCGTATGTGTATATGGTGCACGCGGTTATAACAGTTGGCGCGGGGTTTGGCATAGCCCATGGTTCTTTGTTGTTAACCCATGTGACCCTAATCCAGAGCGCGGGGGGTTACACCCATTGTAACTGTTAAACCACTTATTTTCCATGCGCACGATCCTATGCGCCATATGCCCAGGTGCCTAGGCGGTTAGGGGCTGGCGCGTCCTTAACCGTTGGCACGGTTGCACCGTTGGCACGGTTGCACCTGGTGCTGGGTTTATACGCTTTAAAATGCGTGTGAGCCAGGTTCAATCATGAAGGGTGCATTTTGTAGATGCAGAGACAACAAGCTTGAAGGGGGGACTTCCAGGAGGCCTAACTTCTTCGTTTTTCGACCGATTGAGGTGCCGAAAGAGCCCAGACAAGGGTTTTTGGATGCTCTGAAGCCATTGGAGTAGTCGGTTTTTCATTTTGAGCATTGTAAGACATGTTTTTGAGCACTTTTTGAGAAATTAATAATAATGATCCATTAGAATCTGGACCAGGAGATGTAGCCCAAGAGAGGGGTGAACTCCTTTATCAATTGTTGTGCTTATGTGTTTATGTTCAATGATTATGCTGTTGTCTATGTGTAATTTGCATAAGTAATCCTTTAATATATGTGTTGCAAACTAATCCATTTGCTTTAAACACATAACATTCACTTGCAATAATTTTCAAGTTTTTCAGGTCTTCTTCATTTTTAGATCACTCTTGCTAAAACTTCAAAGCGTCCACATTATCTTGGAGATAACTTAGTACAATTTCCTAGTTTCAAAGAAATTTTCTTGGGTTTTAGTTTTACATAAACATGATCTCCAACTTGGAACTCTCTTGTATCTCCTTTTAAATCTTCATAACTTTTCTGTCGGTCTGGTGCCACCTTCAAGTTATGTTGTACCTATTTCACAGTTAGTTCCATGTCTTTTAACATATCAGGACCTAACATTAATTTGTCCACCAGACTACTCCAAGATATTGGACTGTTACATTTTCGTCCATAAAGTATTTAAAAATGAATAAATTTTGTTGAAGCCTGAAAATGATTGTTATAAGAAAATTCATCAAGATGTAAATTCTCTTCTCATTTACTAGGCTTATCAATTACATATATTCTGATCATATCTTCTAATACTTGGTTTACCCTTTCAGTCTTCTTGTCTGTTTGTGGATGATAAGAAATGCTAAATTTTAGTTGGGTATCCAAACCTTTAAACAAAGATCCCCAAAAGGTACCTATGAACTTAGAATCTCTATTAGAAATTACAACTTCATGCACACCATGTAAACTAAAAATTTCCTTCATAAAAATATCAACAATGTTTATAGCTTTATAAGTGGACTTAACAAGAATAAAATGTGTTTCCTTACTTAATTTATCAACAACAACCATTATAGAATCATTCTAATTATTATTCTCAGGTAAGCTTGTTATAAAATCCATGTTAATAACCTCCCATTTCCATTCTGGAATAGGTAGAGGTTGTAGTAATCATGTTGGGTTCTTGTGCTCAGCTCTTACCTGCTGACATTCTAAGAATCTTGCCAAAAATTCTGCTACTTCTCTTTTCATGTTTGGCGAATAGAATTCGTTTCTTAGCATGGTAATCATTTTTTGGTACCGAGGGTGTCCAGAATATGGATTTTTATGCAATTCGTTCAACATTAACAATTTTATTTCATTTAAATCAAGTATGTATAATTTTGTTCTATACATTAGTAATCCATGTTTTCTTATTCTGAAATCTGATTGATTATTTTCCACTTGTCCTTTCGTTATTTTTTTTTTTGAAATTTGATATTTTTCATCCTTTTCTGTAGTCGTTATGATTTTATATTCCAAATCGTTCTCATAACTACTACTTTCAATAATGTAGACTAAATTCACATCAGGAATTAAATCATCTGCAACTTTATTTTCTTTACCGTTAATATGCTTTATTTTGAAATCATATTTAGTTAGGAAAGCTAACCATCTAGCTTGTCGAGCATTCATATTTTACTGATCAAACAAGTATTTTAAGATAATATTATCGGACATCAAGAAAAATCTTCTTCCTATAATATATTTTCGCCACATCTTAAGGGCATCCATTATAGCAGCTAACTCTAAAGCATGAGTAGCATAATTCTTTTCGTGTTCTTTAAGCTTTCTTGATTCGTAAGCTACTACATAATTTTCTTGCATTAAAACCCCTCCTAAACTTTTTTTGCAAGCCTCCATATATACACCAAAATATTTATATGAATATATCTAGTTTTTAGTATAGGAGCTATAGTTAGGAGGTGTTTTAATTTATTAAAACTTTCTTGACATTTTTTTGTTCAGTTAAATTTTATTCCCTTCTTCTGTAATTAGGTTAAAGGATATGCAATTTTTGAAAAACCTTGAATAAATATTCGATAATAGCCAATAATTTTGATAACAGATCTTATGTCAGTAATTTATTTGTAAAAGTAACATTTGTTGAGCTTAGCATATAGTTCGTGTTCTCTTAACACTTGTAAAATTATTATTAAATGTTCTTCATGTTCTTCTTCATTTTTCAAATATACTAATATATCATCAATTAAAACAATGACAAATTTATACAAGTATTACTTAAAATATTATTCATTAAACACATGAATGAGGTTGGAGTGTTTGTTAAACCAAAAGGCATTACTACAAACTCGTAGTGGCCATACCTTGTTCTAAAAGGTTTTTTATGAATATCTTCATCTTTTATCCTAACTTGATGATATCTAGATCGTAAGTCAATTTTATAAAATATCGTTGCTCCTCTTACTTGATTGAATATATCATCAATTTGAGGTAAAGGATATCTATTTTTAATGGTCATTTTGTTTTTTTGTCGATAATCAATACACAGTCGTAAAGTAGCATCCTTTTTCTTTACAAAACGTACATGTGCTCCCCACAGAGACACACTTGGTCGAATGTAATTTTTATCTATTAATTCTTGTAATTGTATCATTAGTTCATTCATCTCTAGGATGTTCATCCTATAAGGATCCTTAGAGACTAGTAATTCTCCAAGTAATAGATTTATGGTAAAATATATATCTCTTTGTGGAGGTAATCCTAGAATTTCTTCTGGGAATATGTCTTTAAATTCATTAAAAATAGGAAACTCTGAGATATTTTTTTTTTTCTTCCTTGTTATCTATTACATGGACAACATATAATTTACAACCCTTATGCACACACTTTTTCATTTGTAATGTTGATATTTACCAAACATAAAATATTTTAGGTATCCCCTTAATATTAATGACATTACCAATATCATCTGTGCATAAAAATGTCCGATTATAACAGTTTAGTATCACTCTATGTTATTCTAACCAATTCATACCAATCAACAAGTCACAATACCCCAAAGGAAAAACATTCAAATCAGCATAGGTTTTGAAATCATTCATAAGAAATTCACACTTGCCAACAAATTCAATTATTTTCCTTTTTGTACTTGTAGAAAGTTGAACTAACCATGACTTTTCAAATTTGTTTTTTTGTAATTTGCACATCTTCACAACTCTAGGTGAAATATAACTTAAAATAACACTAGGGTAAATCAAAATAGAGTTTGGTTCATTTTTTACCGTATTTTCTACTTCTACCATAGAAGTCTGATAATTTGCTTGTCTATTTTCCATTGTTGCACTGATTTTTGGAATGTTCCTTGGAATTTCTTCAACTGTAGAAGCTTCATAGACAGTATGCAAGTTGTTGTTGTTTTTCTTCCTAAGCGGATAGTCCTTGTAATAATATGGGTCACCACACTTCCAACATTTCAAAGGTTCTCTTTGGGATGTATTTTTATTATAAACAGTAATTGGTTCTTTATCCTTATTCCCAAATTGATTATAAGGTTTATTACCTTTATAGTTACTCCCTTGTTAACTTTGTTTATTATTTCAAAAAAAATTATTATAAAATTTTTCTTCTATTCCTTTTTGTTCAAATTTATTATTCTTTTTATCTTTCTAGTTTTTAACATTTTGTTCATAACTGAAATTTGCCTTCCTCATTGCTTCTAAATTTCTTGGGTTATCATATTCAATTCTTTCTTTATAAACACAAGGTGGACAACATATACAACAATGAATCTTTGGCTTTTCATCAACTATATAAGGCACATAATGCAACAAACTTAAGAACTTATTGTACAAATCATTCATCGTCATGCTTCCCAGTTTTAAATCATAAAACACCTTAGCCTTTTCCTCGTAATACTTTCTAACAAGTATTTTATTTTAAAATATTTTTTAAAAGTTCTCCAACTTGCATATTGTTCTTTAATATTTTTTTACCATTTTTATATCTTTACATCAGATTTCATCTTTCCCAATCAAATTATATATTGCCATTTTCATTTTTAATAAACTAGAACAATTATATATTTGAAAGTATTTCTTCATCCCTAAAAGCCATGCTTCAACCTCTTCTCCTGTTTCAATTTCATTATTGAACATAGGGGGGTTGATATTTTTAAATTTCGTCRTGATTTCTATTATCACTGAAAAATCGTCTGCAACATTGCTCGCAAATGGTTAAGGAAACACATCAATGCCAACAACAATTAGTCCACCTACAACACTAGAATGCATTCAAAAAGGMAAAAAACTATACAATTGGGTCAAAAATTRAAATGCACATATTCACCAAAGGAAGCGGGCRCACAGTGCGCAGACCAACACAACCCTCAGAGCGTAGAATGTGCGACTGTGTACAAGAAAAGCCACACTTCTATGAACRGTGAATTTATGGATATTTCCAGCCCCTMAACCACTTATGGAGCAACCCCCAACATGATTTGACCCTCATATCTGAGCGAAATCCAAATCAGAGGTTGGTCAAGGACTAGAGGGTGCCCTAAAAGGCCCCTTGTTCACACTATGAACCAATTACATTTTTCCATGTATGAATTCTATAAATAAGAGCCATGGGTGCACCAAGAAACCAATATCTTCATAGTATTGTTATGCTGGAAGAATTCTTCCTTGGGAATCCTCTTTTCTCTTGGAATCCTTGAAGCACCATTGCAATAGGCCATTCCACCCAACTTTTGAGGGAATAGGCATTGTTTTTCTTCACCATTTTCCATTTTTTCCATTGTATGAAGATCTATCCATTAGGGAATTCAAGAGCCCTCCCAAGGATGAAGAGGGGACTCATAAGTCCCTATTTTTCTCTATGGTTTTTTTCCTACTAATATATTGATCCATTGGTAGCATTATGGTTGTCATTGTTTGATTTTCATGGTTCTAAGTTTCTCATTCTTTCTAACATTTATTTCTTAGTTGTTTTAGTTTTATTTATTTTTTTTTACATGTGTTTGGATTGATTAACCCACTCAAAAAATTCTATCTTGTCTAGCAGACTCATCTAGAGATGCAAGTGTTGTTGATTTTCTCACGCAAGTGAAAAAACCAACACAATAGATTGGCTACCATACTAGGTATCGATATCAAATTCCTCCCTATTTGAGCTTAGAGAGAACTTCATTTTGATTGTTTTGTCTTGCAGGTACCAAAATCATCCTATCCCAACCTACCAAAGTCAAAATTCAGAGCTGGGGAAGGAGTATTTCACTTCGAAATTTCTCCCCCGACGCGTGACAGGAAGTGTGCGGATTTTCCTACCCACAGACGCGCATCATGCACGAAAAATGTCTCTTTACACTGCACATTCTGTGTACTATGTGCCTTTTGTGCATCTACCATAGTTGTAACCCACGCATAACTTCAATTTTTCAAAATTGTAATGGTTTTTATGAATGTTTGAGGGCCCCTAGCCTTCGTATTTTTATTTTCATGCACTTTGTAATGCAACTACACTACACTTAGAGTCCTTTCCCATATGAAAGGTTAGATAACATAGGCACTTAGGGGGTAAAAAGAACCAATATTCTCCTCTTTTTCTTTGTTTCCACATGGATGGATTATTTGGGTTGTAAAATTTTAAGTTGAGGTTATTGATTTCATACGTAAATCACTTAAATTGGCACTAGAAGTTAACTTTGACCCTCAAGAATCCTCTTCCCTCACACCCTAGTGTGATATTGGGAATCAGAAAGGTGTTTAAAGGGACATTTCATCTCCCTTAACAAAAATATTTAGGAGAGGACAAAGCCCCCGTAGGGTTCCTCTTAGTTTTTTTTTGAAATAATCTTAATGTTTTGTAAGGGCCCATACATGCCCACATGTTGAAAACTTAGGATAGTTTCTTAAAATTGCTTTCTTATTTTACATCACAATCTAGGGAAGTTTAAAGATGAAAGAAACAGTCCCATACATGCCGACATGCTTGCAATCTAGGATAGTTTCAAATATTTCTTAATTTAAGCAACATTTAGGGAGCTTAAAGGATTTGTAAAGGACCCATATGTCCACATTGCTAGTTCTTTAGGGATTTAAATATTCTGCAAGGTTGTACAAAAGACACATAGTAAGCTAGGTAAAAAAAAATTGTAAGGACCACAAGAAGTCCACATGTTGCAATCTAACACTTAACTTATTAAAAAATTGGCACACTTTTTCACTTGCTTGCACACAAAGTCAGTCCTCACACACACAATTTTCATTTTGAATAGTGGAGGTTGAAGTAGGCTCCAAAGGAATTACAAAACGTTCCACTAATTCTTTTGAAATTATCCACACCCATTTAATTCAAACGATATTGGTTCACACCCCCAATATCTCAACCCACCACATCTAAATTTTTTCTAAAAACACACTAAGTTTTCCTCCAGAACAGGTGCCAAAATAATTTTTTTAGTCTAGGTAGGATCTCAGGGGTAGGCATCCAAATAACCCCCTGTTATCTGGTTCTCACATTTTCAAACAATAGAATTCAAGAAATAGGGAACTTTTAAATCCTCGAAGTCAAGTGTTCCTACACCATAAGGTAGGGAGATACCCATGAAGGGTCGAAGGCTGAGTTTCGGTTGTTCTGCACATCCCTCCTTGAGTCACCCAACTCTTAGAAGGGAATCCAACCTGTGACCCATTTCTGAGGATGGAAATCTAAATGTTGCACTTTGACTAAGGTACCTAGTGGCCAAAACTTAGGACATATACCCAGGTGGCGATTGTGGGTTGCAATCGCACCTTGATCAGATTTTGTGTGGGTATTGTGAAATATCACCAGTTCTTTTGAGATATTCACCCTCTACCCCTCATTATAACTGATTATTTCAACCTTCACTAGTTCCTCTTCTGGTGACTTTAGACCCCACTGTTGAGTGCTATTGGAAGGTCCATTTCTATTTGAGAGGAAGAATGATACATCTTTTAGGACATGATCATTTTTATTTATTGTTCCCCCACGCAGACAAAATCCACCTATCCATATGCTTGTTTATTTTATAGTTGATTTATGTATGATGTTCATTTGATTACATGCAATTGTGAGTTACACTATCTTGTGAAGGTCCAAAATATACAAACCTCTTGTTCATTTATTTCTATCTTATCACCATTTTCACACATTCACTTTGCTATTCGAAAACCATAGTGTAACCATAGAATCCTTGTCATTCCAAACGCTTGCAGAATCTCCCTCCTATTATAGGAGGATTCCCTAGTCTTGCCAACTCACCGAATCAACCATCTCAAACCCTCATGAGTGATACTATTTGGGGATCAACTTTACTTGGTTCCACTTTGCTTGGGTCTAATTCCGAAGGCCATCCATCCACTAGTTATCCGTCACAAGGAGGCGAGGGTCAAACTTCTTCTCAGGGGAGAAGTACAACCCAACCAAATATCTCTCAAGGGGCAGATCCACTACCTTCTCACATGATGGCTAGAACTAATCCTCCACCAAATATCCTTATGCCATACTTGGTATGACTCAAAATTCCTAGTTTGACAAAAGTCACAAATGATCCCATTTTACATGACCCCACATGGCCCAATACTCCTAACAAACCACCTTCAAATATTCCAAAGTTTGAAGGAAAACCATGGGAATATCCCGCCAACCATGTTATTACCTTTCACTTATGGTGCTCTTCCAACAACATCATGGATGATTCCATCCACTTAAGGTTGTTACAATGCACTCTCACTGGTTCCTCAGCCAAATGGTATGTGGACGAAAAATCAGGGTCCCATTTGACCTTTGAATCATTGGCCAAGGCATTTTATTCCTTTTTCCAACTACCATTTCATCATGATACTGTCTTAGAACTTCTCTCAGCGTTGAAACAAACCATTTCTATCCATATATACGGCCACATCCATGAATGGATTCGGCATCGTAGTTTGTGTAAAGAAGAAACCACCAAAGAACAATGTCTTGATTGGTTTCTCAAATCCCTCGTCTCTGTTATTGCCAAGGATGTAGCATCCACTTTTCCTTAGTCAGAAGAGGAAGCCATCAATAAGGCTCAACAATTTGAGCTCACTTATGCTCAATCACATTACTTGTACATAGTGTTACTTGATGCACCCATACCCATACCATTTGGTGAGGAAAAACATGGGATGTCGCACGTTACAGATGGGTTGATTGGTTCCATGACACACTACAACCCTTACAACCAATCGTCACTAATTTATGGTGCACCTCAGTATATGAAACTATATGGAGGGTTGTATTATTACCTTTCCCTCACTCACCAATAATCATATCTTGTTGTTCCCCCTCAGTCACTTGGGGGACCCCCACCAGTACCCCGGATGTATTTAGTTTCTCAATCAAGTGTGGGTCCACCCCCAACCCCTACATGTGACCATAATAGTTGTGGAGGTACCTCAACTTCCTATACACCATATGGATCGAGTCCCAAAAATAATCCATATTTTCCATTTCCTGGTCCTCCACAGCTGATTTATCCTCCACAAGGACACCCACATGCCGACGTTAATTTTGTTCAGCCCTCTCCCATTCAACAACTTTGGGATTTTGAGCAGTTGAATATGGAAAATCTGGCCCATCATTCGAATAATGCCAAGAAGAGAGGAAAAAACTGAAACAATAATAACCCGGGACCATGAGGAAATAAACCCCAACAAAACCATCTCATTGGGGGAAACCAGAATCAAGGAAACCAGAACCCCCAAGGGGAGAACAACAACAAATGACCAAGGAAGAAAAAAATAATCTTAGGACGAACTTCCCTTGCACTCTCTATGGTGAGTATGGACATTATACTCACCATTTCCCCCAAATTCCCAACTTCAAACGGATGAAATAATCCATCAACGAACAACTTCCTCTAGTGTCGCCTACCCCTCAGCAAGCCCCACAATAGTATTTGCAACAACCACCTATGGCTGTATTGCAAAATCCTATTCCACACCAGGGTGTGATGAATACCCAACATGAGGTACACCCTTCTCTCCCACAAATGGGGAAGTATCAAACCCCAGGTCCCATTCCACCTAGAAATCTGGTCGATTGTAATATCCTCCTCACCAGCGAAGAATAAATTCTTCTGAAAACACGCGTTTGTCAATAAGGTATGACTTATGAATCTACACCAACCACCTCAGAAGCAGCTCCAACTATAGTTGGACAACCATTGATGATTCTGCGCCCTAACACTGAACCAAACCCTCGTATACCTCGCATTCTGTTACAATGGAATGTCAATAACCCTCATGCTAGGGAAGCACACAATTACAGTTTGGTCGACGACTTAGCACAGTCTCCTACATCCATGTCTGTATTGGATGTCCTCCAAACATGTTCAACTAAGCAGAAATCCTTTTTTTCATCCTTGGGGGTAGTCGACCCAACATATACTAGACTCATCACTTTTTATTTAGATAGCGAAGACCCACACCTCCCTACCATGGTTTCTTTCCAGATACCAGTTAAGATTTGGAACATCACAGTTCATCGGTTTATCATCGATGAAGGTGCATCCACATGCATCATGTCCAAATTCGTATGGAATAAACTTGGCTTTCCAGAGCTAGTACCATCCACCATCACCCTTAGAGATTATGACGACCGACCATCATTCCCTGAAGGGCTCTTTCAAAATGTCCCCATAGAACTTGGGGGAAAAACCATCCTCATTGACATTGAATTTATCGACGCCCTTCTTGATTATAGTAACCTGTTCGGATGTAGCTACATGTATGATATGAAGGAGATAGCCTCTTCTATGTTTCGAATAATGATTTTCCCCCACAATGGGAAATCGTCACTATCGACCAAATTACACATTACAAGCCTGATCATTCTGCCAACATCGATAACATTCTCCTCCTAGTCCGCACTAGCTTAGATGCTTATTCAATCATCGACATGGGTCCCGGAATTTTCAAGGACCCATCCTTGTTGGGGGCATATCATGGATCACCACCTCTCCTACACCCTTCAACACAAGTGTGTGTAGTATATTCTAATGGAACATATATTGAAGACACTACTTCTCCAACCGAGGCCTCTCCTCACATCGAAGTTCCACCAGTTGGAGAACTATTACCTCAGGAATTCCCTAAGAACCCCACTGCACCACTTATCCCTAATTTACCCCCCTCCAATGGAAAATCTTGGTTTGGGAGACAATCCCTCAATCCATTACCTAAATTCCCTTCTTTTATCCCCCACCTAGAGTATAAGCATTCTAGGTAGTTGTGACCCTTACCCTTCCTAACATGGTGTTTTCCATTCCTGTATGGTATCTTCATCCACCCATGATGGTTCCTGAGCCATATTTCCCTCCTCAGACAAAGGGAATACCAATGCAGATCCCAGTACATACTCTTTCCACACCACCCTCACCTCCAACTATTGGCACCACTGTCATTGTTATCGGCAGACGAAAGAAGAAAGGGCCCACAACTCCACTTCCTCCTCGAGTTCAGTCTCCTTACGCACTATGCGAAAGAGAAGGACACCCCACTAATAAATGTCCTACTCTTCCTGACTTACACAATCTGATCCAGCTCCATAGAGAAACCACATTTCTCGCCACTCCACCAAGTACATCCACTGCTACTACAGAGTCCTCCACTGCAAGCAATAAAGGGTTGCGAACCAAATTTGCTTGTGCCATATGTTAAAAATATAGCCATTACACCCATCATTGCCCAACTCTACCTCAATTTCACCAAAATTTAGCCACAATAGGCCAAATGTCTTGGCCAATGCCCTCTCAACCACTCTCTATTGAGGCTCACATTACTGACATTTGATATATTTCAACATCAGTCCCTGCACGAACGAGGTTCCCTCCACAATATTGGGACATTCACTTTATGTCCAGTAGTCCCTCGCACCCTGTACATGATATCCCATCAGCGTCCTCACCACTTGTGGATAATAATTCCTACACATTGACAATTCCCCCTGTCACCTCCCAGGATCCCCTTTATTCTCACACTTTTCACTACGACGAAGATATCCTAGAGTAACTCAGTACCCCCAATTTCCCATGGAATGTGCTCCATCATCGAGCACTTTTTCTCTCACAATAGGACTTTCACCTGCCTGATCAGTAACCCCAAGCTCATGTAACCTTCCAAATCACCTCGCAACACTCTCACCATATCACCAACCGTGTCAGTGGAAATGAGGTGGCATTGTGGGACCACCACCCATATATAGGCCCTTTTTCCCAACTTCCACACTCTGTTACAAGAGCCAAGAGCTTCCATTTTCTGATCCATTCTCAACTACGGGATCCTTTTCCTGCCATCTATACATTCACATTCCTCGGGTCATCATATGCATTTGGCCTCAAAGGGCCATTTTTCTCACATCACATTCATGCACGCATGCTCATGTTCAATTTTATCAAATAGTTGTTGTATGTCCTTTATCATCAGATATTGTTCACGTCGGGTATTTGGTTTTCATGTGTGTAGGTACTTGTTCCAAAAGCCTATAACCCCTTCAGGTATATGTTCGACACTACCATGTAATTATTTTCTCTACAAATAAATTACATCTCCCAGTCATACCCTCTAACATTTACCATTAGGGTCCTTACATCTGGCTCTGCAATACCTTTACCTATGTTGCATTTGGGTAGTGTCACCCAGTAGCATTCTCCCACACATGATTTGTCCCATTCATAGTTCCCCTTGGCAACTTGACACTCATGCTCATTTCACCCCCTAGGGATGGGAGTCATGATAGTCTTATAAAATTTCGAGAATGAACCCCATACTTCTTCTCATTATATTTCTAGCGTTCCCAATGGATTCCCAGGTCATATCATCTTGGTTCTATTGACTGCACCTCTGCATTATCATTAGCCCTCCATATCATCCACCATCAGTTTTCCCATCCGCAAATTGTCCTCCATTCACTTATCTAATACAAAAACCCACCCATGGGGCCCCTACCCTCCACCAGTTTTATTTCACAAAATTGTGCCTTAACAAGACAAGCCATATTTCACTAGGGCACCTGTTTCTGTATCTTTATAATCAACCCAAATTATTCTTTATTTATTTGTTAATTGCAAAAGTCTTTTGTTTCCAACACTTACTTAGCTTTTTCATCGTCACCCTTGATGGCCTTCTTTTTCCTTGGAAAAGAAACCCATGTCTCCCTTGGTTGGGGAATCCACTCTCTTTTCATACCGACATCTCTCATGAACCTCGAGTATCCCAAGTCCATATACCCATGATCTTTGAGTTTATCCACTTCATTAGCCTCTGGCACAGTTTAACCCCTTATCTAGTCATCCCCTAAAACTAGATCCAGTTTTACGGTTGTTTCCAGTCATCCTTCAAACATTCCCCAACCAAGGAAAGTCTTAAGTCTCCCCGAATCATGACCTCGTTCATGTTACCCGTCAGTACCTCATATCATATAAGTGGATTTCATGAAGCCCTTTTCTTCTTAGAGTCACGTCTCTCTTTCTGTCGACATCAACATAGTATCCAGAAGGACGACAATATCTTGACTCTCATTACCTTTACAATGAGGAGTCTCAGACAACACAGAGAGAATCATCATTGCTCTCTGATTCCATTGACCCCCATAACATTCAACTTCAAAAAACTCTCATGTTACGGTGGGTCTTACTATGAAACTATTGCAGTTGTTTCATACCAGTCCAAGACCTATGAATTCGTTAGGCCATCAATGCCTACGAGTCATTGACAATTCTTAAATTCGTCCTTGGCTCACATCAGATTCCGTTCACCATTCAGAATTGTCATCTTTCATTATCAACCTCCCCCCAGGGCACTACATCTATCTACATCAACATACATATTCAGTTACAGTCTCACATTTTGGTTACATGACACGAGCATGGGGTATGCCCACCTCGTTTCTACATGTATTTTATTATTTCTCCCTAGAGAAAGGTTTGGGTCCCACAATTTTTCCTCTCCCTC